>JASFDA010000001.1:0-163071 GCA_036936965.1 Cystoderma amianthinum
TTGGAATTGGATAAAGAATTGAATAATTATCATGTGTTCTTTTCGATTTGTTGTGTGTTCTTTTTTGAGGGGTTAAATATTAAAGTGTCGGAGCACGTTCTGCGGGGTAGTGTAGTAATAGCATCGTCCACGTAGTAATAGCATCGACCACGTAGTAATAGCATCGACCACCAGTGCGTATATTCAATCTTAGATGGCCAGGGCCTGCCACTCTCCCAATAGTTGCTTCAAGGAGTCTGCTATTCCAAGACTGACTGACTGATATTCCAAGACTGACTGATATTCCAAGACTGACTGACTGCTATTCCAAGACTCGAGTCGCAAACCTGAGGGGCCGAATCAACTTTGAGTTTTGTGGTACGTGTTCAACGTGCACAGGTGGTTAATACTTTGACACCACAACTCGAGGGTTATTGGGTACTGTATATGGTCACAATCTTTTTCAATCTCCGGGCCAGAAAAGAATATATATACTCTCAAGATTAAATTAAAATATATAACAAGTGGGGGTGATGCAAAGGTCATGTGCCCACATAAAATATTTCTTCGATGGTGACGACGTCGTGCTCATCATGAATCACAGATGTTCGTTAACGTTCATTGTTCACTTGTTCAGAACTTCAACGTTTCAACGTCGACTTATTGCTTGACAATCATGGCGCTCCCATCGCGCAGAGTCGCACCTCTTTTGACATACCCAAACAACATTCCAAGTATCCGTGATTTAAATCCGGGCCTCCCGGCCGTGCTTGGCAGTTGGCACTATAAACCTCACAGCCTCCATAGAGGCTGGCAACACGATTCAAGCCCAAAACTTGGTAAATTGCCAGGCACGTCGCCAAAGCTTTAAGATCGATGCACGGTGAGTTCAAGTGAATTATTGTTCTCTGATCTTCAATCTCATGTCAAAAACAGACCTATCATTAGATAACCGGATCGCAGCTAGCAGCGCTGAGCTACGAGCAAGTGCCGTCGAAGCTGCTCGTATGTGATATTCTCCTTTTTCTCTTTGTGCAGTCAACCTATCCCTGCTCACCAGATGTTTTTGCAGCTTATTACACCTGCGAACATTGTACAGTTCTACAAGACTCTCACTCTCCACTTCCACGACAACACCCATGTTCACTCTATCCACCATGACAGGTCCTTCGGCTCAACCAGCCTACGCTTCCACTCGCCACTCTGCACGGGTGGCGACCACTGAGCCTTCCAGCCCGGCGTCCCTGTAGCGGGTGGTCGCTCTAGGTCTGGTAAATCCCAAGGATCTCGTCAAGGTAAGGAATCGAGTGACGTCGCTGCGTCTCCCTTTCCTGGTGTGGGTCCCTTTACTGGGTTGGGACGTTCCCTGACTGGGACTGGGTTGGACGCTGCCTTGACTGGGACTGGGTTGAGTCCTACTTTGACAGGTTTGGACGTATATGTGGCACGTTGTCCTTATCTGTGGCACGTTGTCCGTTACCTTTGACGCGTTGTCTGTCGTATTCATTTCAACTTGTGGATCGTAGGCATTTTTTTTCGGTACTTGAAGTTGTAGAGTTGAAATTGGATAAAGAATTGAATATATCATGTGTTTTTAAAAAAATTTGTTGTGTTTTTTGAGGGAGTGTCAGAGCACGGGGTAGTCTAGTAACAAGTGTAGATTATCTATTGAACACCACAGAGTTTACTATTACCAGAACTAGTCTTGCAAAAGGTCGACTTGCACACCATATTTATCATCAAGTAAGCGGATAAGGTTATCATATCCATGCTCAAAAGAGGTCCAACTCCCATATTGACACTTGATACATTTCAGCGGTCTTCCATGTTGGATTCTCCAGCTAACATACGATTCAAGTTGATTTCCCGGTAGAACAGGCCCGTTCTGATAGAAAATAAACGGAAGATGAAGTGTCTCTAGAGATGGAAATATAATTCTCGTTCCAGCTCCGTCATCATCGTCATACGCAACGTGCAACGGCGAGAAGTATTTGTTCATGTGTTCATGCTTGAAATAAAGGGTTTTAACACCGGTGAAATAACGCAAGAAAGGGATGATATGTTTCAGGGCCCCTTCGATAGAATAACTCCCAAACCGGAAGGAGAGACAAGTGACCGACGGAAATATGGGAATGAGGTCGGTTATGAATTTGAGGACGGTTGGGAACCACCTTTTCAGCCGGACACCGTCGGTTTCTATAGTAAAAGAGTCGTAATCTTCATCTGTCCATTTGTCGACGTTGCCGTAAACGGAACGATGGTGGTTGTCAAAGGCCAAATGGCCATCAGTGATAGTCAACAAAAGGTGAGTGTGGTCATGATTCATGATGAACCGGTCAGTGAGAGCTTTGATTGTAGATTCTGTGTGATGCCTGAAGCGACCAAAGCTTTGCAACACACATTCTGGAGGAATGCTGATATGGTCTAACAAGCCGCAGTCACAAGTGTCGAGGTACCGAAGGTGAGGCATGGAAATGGCTGGCAAGTTGGGTTCATCGCGAAAAAAAACGGAGTCATGTGAAAATGAAAAGCAAAGACGCTCTAACAGTGGCAATCGTTCGATGATGGATGCGAATCGATTTCTCGTGATGCTGCCTGAAAAAAACAAGCTGAAGTCAGTCACGTTTTCCAGAATCGGGAAACATAGATCAACGTCTGACATTGTCAAAGACAATCGCCGTAACTGTGGTAGCTGGATATGGATGTTATGTTTCAGCGCCTGGGATGGAATATCTGGTGCGACCGTGAGGTCACGAAGATCAAGTTCCTCAAGTTGTGCGCCTGGATTCTGTATGTCGTCTAGTATCTGTTCCCATGCTTTAATGGAAATAACGCCAGCCAGCCGGCGAATACGAGGAATTATATCTGGATACGCAACCAGCACTTGATCGAATATTTTTGCGTCCATAACATCAAACTCTAAGAAAGGCGCGCCGACGGAACGACGTATGCACTCCTGGACCCACTTAAAAGGGGGAGTGCAGGGGATAATCCTCCACAATCTTGGAGTAGAGAGAATTACAAGACGCCAGCGAGAACACACTTGAGATAAGTGCCTCAAATCTATCCATTCCAAGATGCAGCGGAGAAATAGGAGCCGTAGTTGATTATCTGTGAATTTGCCAAGAGGTAAACGGGCGTTTTGAGCGCGGAGGTCCGCGACATTGACAACATCAGAGTTCGGAATCATGTCACTATCTGGTGTCAAATGGGTGGGTAGCCGTAACATTAGACAGCTCTGACGACGTACTTGTGAGGATGGTTAAACGAAAATGTAAGTCACCACACTTTTGATGCCATGTTTCTATTTTTGCCCGGTAACCGGTACTGGTTTGGGCTCTTTCTCTGTTCTGACGGGTGTGGACCCTAGCTTGACTGGTTTGGGACCTGCCTTCGGGTTTAGACGAGGCTACCTTTGGGACTGGCCAAGGTTTCAAGGCCTCAACACGGACATTGGCCAAGGCCTCGATATGGACGTGCACGTACACAGCCGTACGACGTGTTTGGAGACTTGAATGGTTTTGTGGGATTTGATGCGAGTCCTTTTGGTTTCCATTGCTCAGACTGCAATCCATTGACGTGGACTCGTCGACCATACACGCGATCACACACCATAGACGCTATCGATTGACAACGGTCATGAGAAGCTTTAAATTTCTGGGAGCTGAGGCTGTTTTTCTTCTTTAGTATCTATCCCCTCGATTGTCTGTCGTGCATGCGTTTGATTCATCCTGTCTATTCCCTATATACATTCGATCCATCGTATTTGTCGTCTATCGTCAAATAACCTGTCAAAGCGTCAAATATGCCGTCCATCGAATAAGGCAACCCTGGGAACAAAAAAAGGCATCTTATATGTCATCGTCTTTGTCCGTGAATATCATCCTCGTCCTCGTCTCTTTCTGCGTCTCTCTCTCTATCTATGTTCTTCTATCATATCCCTATCTTATTCGTGCCTCCCGATCCTGGTTTTCTTCCTTCTGTTTAATCTCTCTCTCTGTTTCTGTTTCTTGAGCCGCCCCAACTTCAACTCGAACACATGGTCTCTCTTTTCCTTTTATTCACTTTCACACTTGCACTTCAGGGTGCCTATTGCGATTACGGCCATCGGCCTCTTCCTTCCTCCTACTGCGCCTCACCCTGGGTCACTTCACCAGCACACTTGACCTCCCCTAGACTTTTTCTCTCTCTCGGACTCGACTGGACTCTGTCCTCTGGATTTGGATCTCCGTAGTGGGCCTTCTTCCTGCTATCCTGTCCTTCCCACCTTACACGCCCACTGTACCCCCGAACACGCCTCACATCAGAAGAAACCTCAACACATCGCACCAGAATATACCTTACTTCACACCGGAAGAAGAAACTAAAACTCAACTAAAAGCAGATGAAGAGAGAAGAAGAAAACACTGCTTCAGCTCCTCTTTCGAGGGTTTCAAGCGATGTCTTGTTATTTTGCCTGCTGTTTTTTTTCTTTTCTTTTTTTGGATTCAGAACCTGAACTCTTAGATGGTATGTAGTTAATTGTCGCATCGGTTGGGAGCCTTCATAGTGGGATTTGTACATTGTTGGGACTTGATTACTTTTGACTTGTTCTCCGTTACCTTTGGCCCGTTATCCGTTACCTTTGACGCGTTATTCATCATATTTGTTTGGACCGTAGGCATTTTTTTCGGTACTCCTTGAAGTTGTAGAGTTGAATTGGATAAAGAACTGATATTTATCATGTGTTTGTTGTGTGTTTCGAGGGATTAAATTGTCAGAGCACATTCTACGGGATGGTGTAGCATATCTATTAAACACTGCAGAGTGTACAGAAAGAATGGTGTAAGATGGAAACTAGAACTGCACTTTCAAAATATCGACCTGCATTCCATATTTATGTTGTTTCGTGGCACGTGCTTCCCCTGGACTTTTTCTCTCCTTCGGACTCGACACTGCTAGCGCCCCCTGCGCACGCGTACCATCCGGTCCTTCCCTCCATCGCCGACACCGCCGTACCCTAAACACCGCCGTACCATGAACACCAAACTCAACTCAACTCCAGACAAAGAAGAGAAGAAGAAGAAGAAGAAGAAAAAACGCGGCTCCCTCCTCCTTCGGGCGTTTCGAGCGATGTTTTCGTTTTTTTGAATTCTTTTTGTGGATTTGGATCGGGATCTTCTGAGTCTTTTACGTATTATGGACTACCTGGTGGTTTATTGTCGCGTGGGTTGGAAACCTTCACATTGGGATTTGTACGTCGTTCGGACCCGATGACAGCGGTAGTAGAGGAAAGGAGGGATGGCGCGTTACCCGTTACCATTAGCATGTTCTCCATCGTATTCGTTTTAATTTCTGGATTGCAAGCATTTTTTTTGATACTTGAAGTTGTTGAGTTGAAATTGGTTAAAGGATTGAAAAAATCATGTGTTTTTTTAAAATTTATAGGGAGCATCGGGGCACATTCTGTGGGGTAGTCTCGTAACAAGTGTAGACTATCTATTAAATACCAGAGTTTAATATTGATATGAAATGTCGACTTGCACGCCATATTTACCCTCAAGTAAGCGAACAAAGTTACCATATTCTTGATCAAAAGTGGTCCAACTGAAACATTGATATTGTCCCTTGATACATTTGAGCGGTCTTCCATATTTGATTCTCCAACTAAGATACGATTCAAGTTGATTGCCCGGTCGGCAAGGACTGTTCAGTTTGAAACTGAAATTAAGATGAAGTGTTTCTAGAGATGGAAATATGATTTTCGTTCCAGCTCCGTCATCCTCGTCATACGCAACTTCTAACGGCGAGAAGAGTTTGCCAGGGTGTGCATGATGGAAATAAAGGGATTTAACACCAGTGAGGTGACGGAAGAAAGGGATGATATGTTTCAGTACCCCGTGCATAAGTAAAACCCCAAACTGGAAGGAGAAACAAGTGACCGACGGAAGTATGGGAACGAGGTCGGCTATAAATTTGAGGACGGTTGGGAACCACCTTTCCAGCCGGACCCCCTCGGTGACTATTGTAAAAGAGTCATAGTCTTCACCAGTCCATTTGTCTCCGTAAAAGGTGTAGTCTTTACCAATCCCTTCGTAAAAGGAGCGATGTCGGTTGTTGAAGGCCAGAAGGCCATTATCAATATTTAACGAAAGGTGAGTGTTGCCGTGAGTTGCGTGATTCAAGATGAACCGGTCGGTGATAGCTTTCACTGTAGATTCTGTGTGATCCTTCAAGTGACCGAAGCTCTGCAATACACATTCTGGGGGAATGCTGATATGGTCTAACAAGCCGCAGTTTTGAGTATTGAGATATCGAAGGCGAGGGATGGAAATAGCTGGCAGGTTGGGTTCATCGCTGGCAAAACCAGATGATTCTTGTAAATTAAAAATAAGACGCTCTAACAGTGGTAATCTTTCGATGAGGGATGCGAATCGATTTCTCGTGATGCTGAATGAATGCAAGCCAAAATCGGACACATTTTCCAGGATGGGGAAACATAGTTCAACGTGTGACATTGACAAAAACAATCGTCGTAACTGTGGTAGCTGAACATGGATATTTTGTTTCCGCGGCCGGGGTGGTGCGAATTTGAGGTTATGAAGATCAAGTTCCTCAAGTTGTGCGCCTGGATTCTGTATGTCGTCTAGTACCTGTTCCCATGCTTTAATGGAAATACTGCCAGCCAGCCGGCGAATACGAGGAATAATATCTGGACACGCAGCTAGGACTTGATCAAAAATATTTGCGTCCACCCAATCAAACTCTATGAAAGGCGCGCCGACAGAACGACGTATGCACTCCTGAACCCTCTTAAAAGAGAGAGAGCTGGGGATAATCCTCCACAATTTTGGAGTAGAGAGAATGACAAGACGCCAGCGAGAACACACTTGAGATAACTCCCCCACATCTATACAATACAAGATGCAGCGGAGAAATAGGAGCCGGAGTTGATCATCTGTGAATTTGGAAACAGGTGAACGGGCATTTTGAGCGCGGAGGTCTGCGACATTGAGAACACCAGCGCCTGGAAGCATGTCAACTATCTGGTGTCAAACAGGTGAATAGCGTAACATTACAGCTCTGACGACGTACTTTATTGGCTTGGTGAAAATGGTTTAACGCTAGAGGAAAATGTAAGTCACCACACTTTTGATGCCATGTTTCTATTTTTGACTCATTATTATTACTAATCACCGCTTGTCGTGTATCCAGGACATTCCAAAAAGTCTTGGCCCTCCCTGCTACTCTTGTGTGACAGTAGGCAATCTAATACTTTCATCAGCATCCACAGAGAGAAGTAAACCTGCGACACGGAAAACAGACGGTAAACCTTCACCTAACGAGAAAGACGCTCATGTCACAAGGCGGTGAGGGCTTAGCGGTGGTCATTAAAATTCATTCTCCTGGAGTCCTTGTTCCCATTGTTTCGTCTGCGGTCCTCCCCACCGTCTCGTCCTCGTCTACGACCTCGTCAAGTGTCCCGTCTGCAACCTCACCGGAAGCGCAGGTGGTGAATTCTACCACTGGCGCTAGCGTGGGTGGGCATGCGCACTGCGAAGGCGAGTGAGAGCGGCGGAGAAGGAGTGAAGCAAGAGGACTTGAGCTAGGGTTTGATGGACTAGATGGTTCCGGGATGCTTGGATTGAACGAGACTAGTGAAGCTGAGACGACTGCCAAGGCCAACAAGAACGATGCCAACAAGAGCGATGACAGCAAAGATAGCAAAGACGACGACGCTACAACGACCATCACTACCACATGGCAAGTAACTACAAAAAGGCTTGGCCCTGCTACTCTTGTACGCAGTAGGCAGTCTAATACTTTCGTCAGCAATAGCTTTGGCCAAATTCATAACATGGCTCTGGGCATGTTACTTCCTTGAGATGAGAACAGGCAACTACGCCTCGCCCTCTCGTCCACACATCGACCAAAACTGGACCAAGCACGCGAAAAGAAAAAGGAAGAACGTAATCTCGAAAAGGGCTGGGATTCTGTCGTTAAGGCTCTTGCCACACAAGGGCTCGTCCCAGCTATTCCCGCTCTTCCGTTACCGGCTCCACCTACACCCACTTCACTACCTTTCCCCCCCCCCCCAGCGTCATCTTCCTCGCCCTTGAGCTCTGATAAAGGCAATCGGGTGAACAATCGAATGGTTAGTCTTTTTTTCCTTTGATTTTCGTTGATAGTCACCAATTTTTTTATTTTTTTATTTATTTGTAGAGGAGACCACGGACGTTCATGGATGTGATGGAGGCCAAGAAATCCATAACTTGTTCTGCCAGATTCTCGCGCCTCTCTCCGAGTGTCTCGTCTACGGCTCTCAAGCATCGCGACTTTCCCAAGCGTATCGACCTCGTCTACAACCCCACAAGCGTCGCGTCTGCAACCTCACCGGAGGCGCAGGTGGCGAATTCTACCACTGGTGCTGGCGCCTTGTGTTCTGTAGGGGCCAGCGTGGGTGGAGATGCGGAGGCGAGTGAGAGTGCGAGTGGTGCAGGAGAAGGAGGGGTGAAGCAAGAGGTTGAGATGACAACTCGACTTGGACTTGAGCTTGGGTTTGATGGAATGGATGTTGGATTGAGATTGGGAATGATCACTTCTGAGAACGATAACAAGGTCGATGACAAGAACAAGGACGAGGACGAGGACGACCAGAACGATGACCACAAAGACAACAAAAGATGACAACGCTACCACCAGTGACTACTACCAACGTAAACTGGTCAGACAAGGTCGAGATGTAGCATATCCTAGACGACATGACGAATAGCGGGGCGCTCATCGGGGACGCTGCCGCTCCCTTTCCTGGTATGGGTTGGGACCTGCTTTTACGGGCGTGGGCGCCTCGAATGGTACTGTTTTGGGGTCTTCCTCTGTTTTAACAGGTGTGGACGCTGCCTTGACTGGTTTGGAACCTGCCTTGACGGCTTTGGACGCTACCCCTAGTACGGATTTGGACTTCAATCTCCACTGCCAGCGCCCCCGCGCGCGCTCCACTTTTTCCTTCCCTCTGTGACCCACCTCATACCCCAATATACCCAACACACTTCACTAGAAGAAACCCCCCCGTACCTCAATACATATCACACTAGAAGAAACGCGGCTTTACGAGCTTTAGCTCCTTCGGGGGTTTCGAGCGATGTTTTCGTTTTCTAGCCTGCTGTTTTTTTTTAAGATTCTTTTTTTGAATTTTTTGATTTTCTGAGTCTAGTTCTAGTTCTGGTTACGGTTTATTCTGGACCCTTGATGATGTTTTATCATTGCGCAGGTTGGGAACCTTCACACTGTCGCTGGGACTCGCTAACACAAAATGCATCGAGCATTTACGCGTACGCGTACTGGTACTAGGATGAGAGAAAGCGTGGCGCATTGCCTGTTATCTGTGGCACGTTGTCCTTTTGATTACCTTTGACGTGTTATTCATCGTATTCCTTTTGGATCGTAGGCTCCTTGAAGTTGTAGCGTTGAAATTGGATAAGAATTGATAATTATCACGCGCCTTTCTTTAAAATTCGTTGTGTATTCTTTTTTGAGGGTTAAAGTATCAGACCAGAAACTACGGGGGAGTGTAGCATATCTGTTAAACACAGCAGAGTTTACTATAACAGTCAGAAAGAATGGTGTAAGATGGAAAACTAGAACTCCACTTTTGAAATGTCGACCTGCACGCCATATTTACCCTCAAGTAAGCGGAGAAAGTTACCATGTGTTTGCTCAAAAGAGGTCCAACTCTCATATCGATATTGGCCCTTGATACATTTAAGTGGTCGTCCATGTTTGATCCTCCAACTAACATACGATTCAAGTTGATTACCCCATAGGAAGGGAGGGGAGGGTTGGAAATCAAATGGAAGATGAAGTGTCTCTAGTGATGGAAATATGATTTTCGTCCCAGCTCCGTCATCCTCATCATACGCAACTTCTAACGGCGAGAAGAGCTTGTCAATGTACATGAGGTGGAAATAAAGGGATTGAACGCTAGTGAGGTGACGGAAGAATGGAATGATATGTTTTGGTGCCCTGTGGTTAGTATAACCCCAAACCCGGAAGAAGAGACAAGTGACCGACGGAAGTATGGGAACGAGGTCGGCCATGAATTTGAGGACGGTTGGGAGCCACCTTTTCAGCCAGACCCTCTCGATGTCTATACGAAAAGAGTCGTAGTCTTCACCAGTCCATTTGTCTCCGTAAAAGATGCGATGTCGGTTGTCAAAGATCAAAAGGCGACCACTGATATCTAATGAAAGGTGAGTGTTGCCGTGAGTTGCGTGATTTAAGATGAACCGGTCGGTGATAGCTTTCACTGTAGATTCAGTGTAATCCTTGAAGCAACCACAGATATCCAATACACATTCTGGAGGAATGCTGATATGGTCTAACAAGCCGCAATCAGAAGTTTGGAGAAATTGAAGGCGAGGGATGGAAATAACTGGCAGGGTGGGCTCATTACAAAAAAAATCAAAATTAGAGGATCGTTGTAAGTTAAGACGCTCTAGCAGTGGCAACCTTTCGATGATGGATGCGAATCGATTTTTCGTAATGTTGACTGAATACAAGCTGAAGTCGGACACGTTTCCCAGAATCGGGAAACATAGCTCAACGTCTGACGTTTCCAAAACCAATCGCCGTAACTGTGATAGCTGGATATGGATGTTATGTTTCAGCGCCTGGGATGGAACATCTGGTGCGAATGTGAGGTCACGAAGACGAAGGTCCTCGAGTTGTGCGCCTGGATTCTGTATGTCGTCTAGTACCTGTCTCCATGCTTTAATGGAAATAATTCCAGCCAGCCGGCGAATACGAGGAATGATATCTGGATTCGCAACCAGCACTTGATCGAATATTTTTGCGTCCACCCAATCAAACTCTAAGAATCGCACGTCGACAGAACGATGTATGAACTCCTGGACCCACTTAAAAGAGTGGGTGCGGGGGATAATCCTCCACAATCTTGGAGTAGAGAGAATGACAAGACGCCAGCGAGAACACACATGAGATAGGCGCCTCACATCTATAGATCCCAAAATGCAGCGGAGAAATAGGAGCCGTAGTTGATCATCTGTGAATTTACCAACAGGTAAACAGGCGTTTTGAGCACGGAGGTCCACAACATTGACAACGTCAGAGCCCGAAATCATGATACAGTAGTCTGGTGTCAAACGGGTGAATAGCCGTAACATTAATATACAGCTCTGACGACGTACTTTATTGGCTTGGTGAGTATGGTTATGTAGAGGAAAATGTAAGTCACCAGACCTTTGCTCCCATGTTTCTATTTTTGCCTCTTTCACCTGCATCCACGATATTTCCAGTAACTATAGAAAGGCTCGGCCCTGCTACGACTCTGGGCGTGCGCTCCTCAACTGGCACTGGTTTGGGCTCTGTTTTGACAGGTGTGGACGCTGCCTTGACTGGTTAGGTCCTACCTTGACGGGTTTGGAGCCTACCTTCGGGACTAGCCAAGGACGTGGACATGCCCTTGGTATACAACATATTTGGAGATTTGGATGGAGAGATGGTTTTATGGGATGGCGTGTTTTGAGGCGTTTCTTTTGACGCGCGTCCCCCCATCCACACACGACATTCGTCCTACATGCACCTATGTGATCACACACCAACATACATCGACCATATCACACCAACACATACATGTAACGATCGACGACGGTCATGAGAGCCCCCTGAGAACTGGGCTGCCATATATGCCGTCGATCGTCTCTATCACTCGCGTCTTCACATGCATTTGAATCATCGCGTTCATCTTCCATCGTCGCATTCATCGTCTATCATGAAATACGCCGTCCATCATCGAATAAGGCAACCCTCTTCGTCGAGTGAACAAAAAAAGGCTTCCTATCTAAATGCTCGTCCTCGTCCTCTCTCCATATTATCGTCCTTGTCTTTTCCTGGGTCTCTATCTATCTATATGTCTCGTTCCGGTCAATCTATCATATTTTATCTCGCCTCCCGATCCTGGCTTTCTTTCTGTCTAATCTCTCTCTTTCTGTCTCTCTGTTTCTTGAGCCCCTCCTCACTCGAACACATGGTGTTTCTTTTCCTTTTTTTCAGTTTCACACTTTCACTTCAGTTATCATCTCTACTTTCTCCCTTGTCGTGCCGCTCATCAGTACCCTTGTCACGTCACTCACAACTACAACTACAACTACACCTCTAGTTTCGTAGCATGTGGCTAGTCAGCGCTTCCTCGGGACTTTTCCTTCCCTCAGATTCAACTCGACTGGACTTTTTCCCTCCTTCGGACTCGAGTTCCGTTGGGTTGCGATTTGAATTTAGAGCTCCACTACTGGCGCCCCCTGGTGCCATCCGGTCCCTCCATCCATCCCCGACACCACTGCACCCCAATTTACCCTGAACACATACCTCACCAGAAGAAACTTTACCTCACACCGGAAGAAGAAGAAAGAAGAGAGAAGAAAAAGAAAACGCAACTTGATGAGCTTCAGCTCCTCCTTCGGGGGTTTCGAGCAATGTCTTGTTATTTAGCCTGCTGTTTTTTTTCGGATTCTTTTTATGGATTCGATTTTCTGAGTCTGATTCTTTTTACAATTACGGTTGGTTTATTCTGGACCCTTGGATGGTGTTTTATCATCGCGTGGGTTGGGAACCATCACATTGTCGTTGGGACTCGATAACACAAGATGCATCAAGCATTTACACGCACGCGTACCTGTACTAGGATGAGGCGGAGTGGCGCGTTACCTGTTATCTGTGGCACGTTGTCCGTTACCTTTGACGCATTATCCATCGTATTCGTTTTGGTGTGTTTTTAGAAAAAAATTATTGTGCGTTCTTTTTTGAGGGATTAAAGTGTCAAAGCATGTTCTACGGTTAGTGTAGCATATCTATTAAACACCGCAGATTTTACTATTACTAGTCAGAAAGAATGGTGTAAGATGGAAACTACGAAACTGAAATGTCGACCTGCACGCCATATTTACCCTCAAGTAAGCGCACACAGTTACCATATTCTTGCCCAAAATCGGTCCAAACCCAACCGGCATATCGTCCCTTGATACATTTGAGCGGTCTTCCATGTTTTATTCTCCAACTGACATACGATTCGAGTTGGTTGCCCGGTAGGAGAGGCGCGTTCAGTTGGAAATTGTGTGTAAGATGAAGTGTCTCCAGTGATGGAAATATGATTTTCGTCCCAGCTCCGTCATCCTCATCATACGCAACTTCTAACGGCGAGAAGAGCCCGCCATCGTGCATGAGGTGGAAATAAAGGGATTTAACGCCAGTGAGGTGATGGAAGAATGGAGGGATATGTTTTAGTGCCCTGTGCATAGAATAACCCCGAAACTGGAAGGAGAGACGAGTGACCGACGGAAGTATGGGAACGAGGTCAGTCATGAATTTGAGGACGATAGGGAGCCAACTTTTCAGCGGGACCTCCTTGGTGACTATTCTAAAATAGTCGTAGACTTTACCTGTCCATTTTTCTCCAAAAAAGCGGTGGCAGAGTTGGTTGTCAAAGGTCAGACTATCATTAAAGATATCTAACGAAAGGTGAGTATTGCCGTGAGTTGCGTGATTCATGATGAACCGGTCGGTAATAACTTTCATTGTAGATTCTGTGTAATCCTTGAAACGAACAAGGCTATGCAATACACAGTCTGGAGGAATGCTAATATGGTCTAACCAGCCGCAGTTTTCAGTCTTGAGGTACCGAAGGTGAGGCATGGAAATGACTGGCAAGTTGGGTTCATTGCGAAAAAAACCAGAGGATCTTCGTATACTAAGGAAAAGATACTCTAACCGTGGCAATCGCTCGATGATGGATGCGAATTGATTTCTCGTAATGCTTTTTGAATACAAGGTGAAGTCGGTCACGTTTCCCAGAATAGGGAAAAATAGATCAACGTCTGACATTTTCAAGAACAATCGCCGTAACAGCGGTAGCTGGATATGGATGTTATGTTTCAGTGGCTGGGATGGAACATCTGGTGCGAATTTGAGGTCCCTAAGTTCAAGTTTCTCGAGTTGTGCCCCTGGATTCTGTATGTCGTCTAGTACCTGTTCCCATGCTTTAATGGAAATAACGCCAGCCAGCCGGCGAATACGAGGAATTATATCTGGAAATGTAACCAGCACTTGATCGAATATTTTTGCGTCCTCAAAATCACACTCTATGAAAGGCGCGCCGACAGAACGACGTATGCACTCCTGGACCCACATAAAAGAGGGAGAGCGGGGGATAAACCACCACAATCTTGGAGTAGAGAGAGTGACAACACGCCAGCGAGAACACACTTGAGATAACTGCCTCACATCTATCCATGTCAAGATGTAGTGGGGAAATAGGAGCCGTAGTTGATCATCTGTGAATTTGGAAACAGGTAAACGGGCATTTTGAGCGCGGAGGTCTGCGACATTGACAACCTCAGTGCTTGGAAGCATGGACTATCTGGTGTCAAACAGGTGAATAGCCGTAATATTAGCCAGTTGTGAGCACGTACTTTGTTGACTGCTTGTCACTTTGCTAAGTTTGCTTGTGCGCTTTGGGAAAAAGGTAATTCAACACGCTTTTGATGCGCCGCGCCTGCTGGCATCTCTTTTGCTTAGTCATGTAGCCTTTTTTCTACTGTTTCTCGTGTTCTAAAAAGCAGGTTTAAATTTATACTTTTGTCAGAACGGTAAGGATGAGCGCTGAATGTATCAGCGGTTAATTTGAATCATCAGGTTGCGGTTCTACCCCAACCTCTTACTGTACAGGAATATAAAGGACCCACAACTCGAATGAATAAAAGAAAGTTTAAGAAACGATAAACGTCTGTACCGATGAGAGGCTGGTTCTCCCTTGACATATCAGCATGTTACCTTCGTCTTGTAATAATGCTGGTTTCATTGAACTCAATGAACTGATGAGTTGGATCTGGATCGCTGATTTTGTTCCAAGTATGCGGCGCAAGTCGATTCTGAACAGCGCAATTTTGAAAACCATTTCGCAAGACTTCCAAATCCGTACTTTCCATTAAGATTTGAGATTTGATACATCCGGCTCTACTCCTCCCAACCTACAAAGAAAATTTTGTTTGGTGGAGGTGAGCCTGCGCAAGCTAGTAACAACGTACCACCTATAAACAACGCGTGAGTCTTTATCTCTACATCTTGGGTCTTCTGATGCAGCCGCATACGCAGCTAATCCTGCTTCGGAGAGAACCATTTTCGCGCCAACCTCCTCTGCAGCCATGATCGCCAGTCCCATATCTTTCTTCATAAACTGAACCTACACAGTGTTAACCACATAGAGACCAAAAAAAAATGAAAAACCACAAACCTTGAACCCTGGTTCATAACCGCGACTTGTCACCGCGTCCGGACAGACACCAGGAACAGGATTCGTAGTATCGTTGACATAGTTTGCCCCTGAACTAGTCTGAAAACATTCTTTCAGTCTTTTCGGATCCACACCCAGTCTCATGCCTAAATTCATAGCCTCGGATGTGGCAAGCGCAATGATTCCAGATAGGTAATTATTACTAAGTTTTCCAGCAAGTCCCAAGGATGGTCCACCCATAGCATGCACAGTGTTACCCATCGTCATGAAAACTTCGCGCAAAATCGGGAGTAGAAGATGGTCTGGGGGGGCGCCAAGCATGAAGGTGAGATTTCCCTTGTAAGCTCCCGCGGTGCCTCCGGAGACTGGCGCGTCGAAAAACAAAGGCGCATTGACAGACTGTATTGAGTGGACTACTGATCCAACTTCAAGCGAAGTTTTTATATCGATAGTTGAGCTGTCAAAGACATCAGCTCTCCTACTTTGCCAATTAAGAAGGCCCCACCAATCGACAAATACCTTGTCCGACAAGTTTTGAGCTGCTAATAATCCTGTTTCCGGAGTTAAGTAAACCGACCGCACATGTGAGCCTATATGGGTACAATCTGTGAGCACACTGATAATGTATGTAGGTCGACCCACAAACCTTCCGGAACGATTGTGATAATGAAGTCCTAGTTCAAACGTAAAGAACGTCAGTACAAAAATACATAGAACGTACGGATTTCTCGGAGACCTCCCGGGCGCTCTTTGCTACCACTACGCGGTCCTCCCTCCCAGATTCCTGAACACTCTTTGCCATGAAGTGATCGATAGCCCGCTGGTCGACATCATATATATACAGCGTGTCGAGAGTTGGAATTTTCCTCAGGAGATTATCAGCCATTGGAAACCCCATCGCCCCAAGGCCAATCCATCCAAACTTTGTTGGTTGCTGGTATGCAGAGCAGGACATGCAGTGAAGAGAATACTCAAATTGCAGAGGTCTTCTGAGAGACTTATGACCTCAATCTATTCCACACGTTTGCGTCACATTGTATTAAGGATCATATTTATCCCGTACCCCAAAGAGGTGTGAGATAGGATGTCTTGTTCTTCAGAAGGTCTCCCTGAAATAACTCGACAACAGGCGAACCACCGGGCCGACCATGGGAATGCAGCAGGGATAGGAAGTACTTGAAGTTGAATGGATTTCATTACACAGTCAGCCTCATTTCCAAACTAGTAGCTCCGGTAAGAAAGCCCTGAAGGAAAACGGGAAGAATCGAGAAGTGAACGACAATACCAATGTCTTCAACTTCCAATGAACGACAGAACGCAGGCGCGCACAAGGAGTTGTATGATGCTGGGATAGTATTTCGTCGAAAAGTTATGGTAAGACCATTGGTCGGACACAATGCCGGGATAATCAAGCTAAATGATATCCTCAGGGGGACGCTTATGTCGATAACCAGCTTAAGCAGGTAAGAGACGTTAAGCCCGAGTAGGTCATTAGATTGAGCTAACGCCAGGGTTTGAGGGTGTCTCGGAATTCATGAGGCCTATGCAAGAGCTCTCAACAGAGGTCCGTCGTTGTAGCTTTCTACTTGGCGCAGAAGGTTAGCTTAAGTACGTTACCTTACTGAATAGGCTGCGTGGGGTACCATATGGGCTCGTCCAGGACTCGAACTCAAGCAACGAAGTCTAATTGTCATCGCTCTACTGGCATCGCAAGGAAAGGAGGCTGAGGTGAGAAAATCTTCCACCTCGTAGCTTGGAAAACTGACGAAGGCACAACTGGCTCATGTAGCTGAAAGGTCATGTAAGGTCCGTATATCCAATATTCATTAAGCCACCAATAGGTCTGACTCGCCTCTCCGAAAATAAAGAGGAGCGGTCAATAACGGAGCGTCAGAAATCGAGATCAGAGAAACTTTGTTGCAAACGGCAACATATTGTGGCATCCCAACAGGAATGGCGAATTTCAGGGTAGCGGATGAGGTCATTCAGAAGCTGAAGGAAGAGGGAAAGTTGCCCAAGTGATGTGTATTGTACATCTGTACACGCCGCGCTCGAGTCTGGAGGCTAGTTAAAACTTTAGCAAATGTGATTGTATGTATTTACGGTATTTTTATCTGATAAGATCAAGAGACTCAGTTCGGAGATCTCTCCCCTTCCTGCCCACAGTCAACTCTGAGTTGAAAGCAAATTAGAATATCTCGCGTCTTTTTACCTGAAACCCATAATACGCTGCTCTTCAAAACGATGCTGGAATATCTAACTCAGAAGCAGATTGATCAGGCAATAACTCTAATTATATGACCTGTATGCCATGAGATTGATTAATTCTAGTACAGTTCCACAAAAACGGGTAGAATGCCTCCCCTCTGACTTAAAACCGACACATACCCACTATATCACCTATAGATATCTTGTTATACCGAATTTCTTACCACCAGAAGACACGAGCGCCCTGCTTACGCGTTCAAAACAGCTTCTTGACGAGTTTGACGTCGATAGTCATCCGCTTGTGAGTTCCTCGCTCCCTTTATCAACACAAAACCCAATGAAAGATAGACAAAATTTACGACTGGCGATGACAACCACGTTGGGGATGACTACTTTCTAACATCAGGAGATAAGATGTGTGTCTTTTAGCTTCGTGTCGAGTTCCCTCATTGACGTTTGGTGCAGCCGTTACTTCTTAGAAGAAGATGCACTTGATGCTTTAGGAAAATTGACAAGAGAGAAGCAGAAATCTGTGAATAAGATTGGCCATGGTGGGTCTTTCATCATGTCGACTCATGGATATGATACCAAACGACACGTTATAGCGCTTCATGAACTGGATCCTTCTTTCCGTAAAGTGACGTTAGAAAACGAACGCCTGAGGTCTCTGGTTCGCGACCTTAAATTTCATCGAAATCCAGTGGGTGAGTTTTAGAGTATTGATTTAGCACCATGAAAGACTTAGTAATTCCCTTGCCTCCATAGCTCTCCAAAGTATGGTAATTACGAAACAAACCCAGATAGGCGGTGAAGGTATGCATTTGGGAATTAAGTATATATTGAACTTTGAATACACGCTCTACAGTCCCAGAACACAATGACTCGTACGTCCTCTATCTAAGCCTTGGTAGTGACTTTTTTTCAGTCATTTTTTAGAACCTTTCTTGTATGCATCGCACTATCCTAATTCTCAGAGATAGCTCACTGAAGCTACGAGTCCAACAGTACACCGACCCGCCGTCAGCACTTGGATTCTGGATCGCTCTTGAGAAATGTACATCAACAAATGGCGCGCTGTCTTTCCTTCCCGGATCTCACCTCACAACACCTATCCTGAAACGTTTTGTGCGGCTCCCGACAGGAGGGATGGGATTTGAGGCGTTAGCTCAACCCAAGCAAGAATACGAAACTTTGAATTCACAAAAGGGCACCTATGTCCTCGAAGAATGTAATCCGGGTGGGTGCTTCTCCTTTTGGTTCTTCTTTACTAACACAACTTCAAATTTCTTGTGGATCAATAGGAGATCTCGTGCTTATACATGGATCTGTACTGCATAAATCAGAACGTAATACAAGTCCGCATACGCGTTTCGCCTATACATTTCATATGATCGAATCGCCTCCGTACGCACGTTATGACGGGAAAAATTGGCTGCAGCCAACGAAGGAGATGCCCTTCTCCCAAATCCTTCCTGTTGGACAAGTAAAGGTGTAGAATTCAACCTGAAGTGTTTTCAACTTTCGAAGATGAAGTTCTAGATGTTGTAGTTTACTATTGTCATTCAAGTGTTACATAATTTTGGAAATATACGTCATCTGTGAGTCCTTGATAATGTTATTAAATGTAGCAAGGGGGAGGCATTAAAAAGCTTTATTAGCCGTAAATGTAAATTGGATGACCAGAGGAAAGGGGAACAATCAGTAAGTTCTGTCTCTTCGGCGTCTGTAGCCACCGAACATTCCACAAGCTGAGGCACAGAAACCGAGAAGGAGAGCGATGAGTGCACCGAGTGTGAGCCAATTGGCGTTCCCGTATTGCGCACTGTCACCGCCGTTACGGTAACGTTGACGCGCGATTCCGAAGAGAATCATGTCGATAATCCAGGCGACGAAGGTGATAAGAGTTGCAAGGCCCGCAAGTAGTGTCATGATAATCGTTCCTGACCGATGGTATGATGCACCACAAAGGCCAAAGAAAAAGGCAAGTCCAGACAGACCAGCGGCTAAATGCAAGTTAGGGGGCAAAACTTGAATATAAAGTAAGGAACATACCAATAGGGTGTAGGATGAGAGTTTTCGTAAGATTATGCATGATAGTAGAATTTAAATGTTCGTTCCTATAAAACAAGTCAGAAAGATGTGGAAAAGATTAACAAGTGAACATACGTAAAGAAGTAGCCTACGGAAACTTTACTCCCAGTGAATCCAAACACTCCGTATCGCAGATTTGAATTGACGTTAAGGAATGACACTTTGTCCCATGTTGGTACTGCTACCGACACCTTTTTGAAAGAGTGAGCAAAAGGACAAGATACGAAAAGGGGGTACGCACAAAGATGAGGAGGACCATGGCTGCGAAGCAGAAAAAGAGGCCTGGGAGGGCTGGATTTGCGGGCATCGTGTTGAAAAGGTCGTGAGATGGAGAACGTTAACAGTCGTGGAGCTTTGAAAGTATCGTCTTGAAGGGAATTGCAAATGGAGCCCTGAGATTTTAAGGAAGATAGTGACGTCATAAACAAACAACAACAGAATATGTAATCCACGGAGGAAGTAAACGCGTTTGGTGTTCCTTGGTGCTTGTCCATGTGCAGTTGGTGCTCAATGAGGTCGTTCCTGACCGTCATCTCCTCAGATAAGTTACATCATTTCTATTCTAAAAATTAGCGTTCCTAGTACTTCTCAATATTTGACAGCGAAACTGTAGAATCAGTGTTCCCCTCCAACACAACCTATCAAGTCGCTGGCCTATGCGAAAACTTTCAGTTCACCCCATCTAAACGCGTCAACGTTTTAAAACTTTCACCAAACTTTCGCTGTCGATTGATTCATTTCAATTTGTGACCAGTCGCGTTACCTCAGGCTGGTTCCATGACGCTGCATGTCTAGTTTGTTCTCTTTGCTAACATCTCGAATCCCACCTGTACTTTTTTCTTCTAAAAATTTTCTTGTGATCATAGAGCCCAATGGACCCATAGTCGCATATGAATCAAGACATCTTTCTCAAGTTGCCTGTTCAGAGACGTCGTGAACTGAATAATCTAACACCGGTATTCAAATTACCAGACGACCTCCTTTCAGTTCTGTTTAGTTACTTCGATCCTTCATTCGAATTCGTACTGGATTGTACCGATGTTATACCAATCTCTCAAGTGTGCTTCTTATGGCGAATGGTTGCTCTCGACTTTCCGTGGAGAACGATTAGATTTTGGCAAGAATCTACCCAATGGGGCAAGGAACTTCTGCGTCGCTCCTTGAAAGCTCCTTTTACTTATCATCTTGTACTGTGAAAAGGGTACTTCTGATGAAGCTATCGTCTCGAATCCAGGTATCGGTTTGCGCATTCGCCAATTTGCCGGTCGCATCTCAGATCGAGCATGGACCTATTATGTGATGTGGTGCAGCACCCGGGCGCTCAGCTTCAGTGTTTGAGTGACCCCAAACGAAATGACTTTGATGCAGAGGATTGGGAGAAGGCTTACATCTTTCCCTCTGTCACCTTTAAAGGGCACGCACCCCCATTGCGAAGACTTTCTCTTATGCACTGTTATGTCGACTTGCGATCGCCATTTTTTGGAAATGTCACAGTCCTCTATTTGAATGTTACCAGGCCCAGTCGGCTTTCCATCACCGAATTTTCTTGCGCAATGGGACATATGCCGTCTTTAGAAACGCTAAAAATGGTCAACACGCTCCTCCCTCTGCCCTGTGGCCAATTGCCCACCATAACTATGCCAAAACTCCAATATTTTCACACTTTCAATCAAGGTGACCTGAATAGACTTATTCCCCAGCTGTTAATCCTCGAGTCGTGTATTCGGACTTAAATGATCTCCAGATAAATGCGGTGGAAAACCCATGGAAGGCTTTGATCAATAGAATCATTCTGGATCATAGGAATAACGGGAACATGTCTTTAAATATGAGGACTGCCTATCTCAAGCTTTACATCAATAACGATCGTTTCATGGATTCTACAACGCGCAATGAAAGAAGTTTCGCTGATTCCCTGACGATATATTTATGGGGTGATAACGACGAGCTGGTTAATCCTCCCGATTCCGTTCATATTTTCGACTCTTTTATTTCTGCGTTGGAAGAGGTGCCGCAAAATATCACCTTTTTGACATTTGGAATGTCGACAAGATATGAAGTAGGCGTTCTTCCCTCTCTCCTTCGCTTTCAACGTGTGCGACGTCTGTGGCTTACTGAAGGGTGGCAAGAAATCTTCTCAACTCTCAAATCCCAACACGTTTCGAGTGCCAAACCAGTTGGAAGCGGTGCAAAATTGCTATTTCCGTCCTTAAAAATTGTGGACATCCCTCAGATAGCGCAAGACCCGGAATGCACTGAGATATTCATTTTGCTGCTTCGATGGCGTTCTGAGAATGGTGCGCCGATCAGTCAGCTAGATTATGAATATCAGGAAGGAATAGGAAGGGATAAAGTGACTGGGGACATCTTTAAGTAGAGGTGATAAAAGAGGGAGCTAACGACCCAGACCTGTGGGACGAACGACATTCGTATAGGTCAAGTCATTAAAATATTTTGATCTGTATGAGGTGCATACATATTAGCATTTTACTTTACAAAAGCCTCGTAGCTGTTCACGATATGGCGCCGCCGTTTTTATTGCCTTTTCCAAAAACAGCAGATTTTGATGGCATATGGATTTCTCGCTCAATTTTGAATTATTTGGCTATGTGCTCGAGTACTTGGAACTCGCCCTCCAGCTCAAATCCGTCAAATACAAAGAGCTCTTCGGGTCCTACGATACGCTGAATCTGGTAGTCAGACGGCACATTGCTAATGTCCAAAATTGGTTCAAAATGGACAAGCTTCGTCCGGCGACCAAGGGGTATCCAGAAAAAAACTCCGCTAGTTATCTACGGCGACAGCCAAATTCTCGGAACGAGAAACTTGAATTCGCTCTTCTATTCGGCATATCACCTGAATGATAACGGTGCGAGATAACATAAAAGCCATGAGACGCAGCCAGCCATTCACAGGTGTGAGCAATGGCCAGTGAATCCCCTTTTGATACCGTACAATTTCCGTCGTTCTCTTCGCTACCGTTTCGAAAAGGAGATCCAGATGGTGAGTTGGTATTCTACTATATACCAAGTCTCCTCACATTCAATCTAAAAGCAAAGGTGCCATCTGGGGGTTTTACGAACACATTTCGAACGCACCACCGGGCCAGAAAGACGAGCTTGGAGCCCTCAACCTTCTCACACCCTCTCGAATTCTCAAAGCTGCACGAAATGAAATAGAATACGGAAGAGTTTGCAGCTTGAATTGGCCTCTGCAGAAGCCGTACTCTGCCCGCCGTCCTTTTGAACACAATGTGTTTAGATGGCCAAACAGATTCGTTATTGACGATCAAATATCGATGAACACACAGTGTAGCTCCCAATGGGATGGATTTAGACACTGGGGGTATTATAAGACTGGTGAGATTATGCTCAATGGCTACCATTGATTAATGATAAACATTTTTATAGGGCAATGTTACAACGGAGTCTTACAAGAAGAGATTGTGGATAAGCAAGGCAAAGGTATTGAACTTTCTGTGGAGAAACCTCTGAGGAATGGAATACACGGTACATATATCTACACCCTTCGTAATTGTCGATACTTATATTCTGCCAGGATTTCAAGGAAAGATTGTTGGCCGTGGCGTGCTTCTTGACTATCTTACATACGCCAAGGAGAATAATATTCAATATAAGGCCAACAACGAACATCACATTACAGCCCATTCCTTGGATGCTTGTGCCCGCGCGCAAGGTGTAACTTTTGAGATAGGAGATATCCTTTTCATTCGGATGGGATACGTAGACTGGTATGAAAATGCAACACAGGAGGAGCGTGAAAAAACTTCGTTGTTGCCAGCCACTATCGCAGTAGGAGTCAAACAGGGGATGGAAGAGGTGGAATGGTTATGGCGAGTTATTTCTGTGTACTGAACTGGAGAAAGGTCTAATTTTTACAAGGAACCACCATTTTGCGGCCGTAGCGGCAGATACCCCGGCGTTTGAAGCTCGCCCCTCAATACAGGACTGGAATTTGCATGACTATCTTTTAGCTTTATGGGGCGTGAGTCATTGCTATCTTTATATTATCATGGCTGTTAGCTCATGCCGATTACTTAGACTCCTATGGGTGAATTATTCGACCTTGAAGAGCTTGCTAAAACATGCAAAGAATTGGGAAGATATTCTTTCTTCGTTACTTCAAGCCCTTTACATATTGTCAACGGGATTGCCAGTCCTCCAAAGTATGTTATTGTCTTGTGTGCTGGACTCTCGACAGCTGAAATGCGTTGCGTAGTGCGCTGGCCATATTCTAAATGACAAAAGGCTTATTTATTGGTTAATTCAAAGTGCTACAATCGCTGAGCCTATGTGTTGCTAATAAAGAGAGTCTTGGAATAACATATGCGATGATATTGATAACTAAGAATTATAAAAATGGTGGGGACAGTGAAATACATATCCGATACAAGTCCAAACGAGGGCATGACGAGGCATAAGGATCGCGATGAAAGCGGGAAGGAAAGGATGTGACTGATCATCCGCAAATACCATCTTCAATATGAAGACCGCATCGCGTGCACCTCACGCGCCTATCCAAAAGACACAAGCCAATCCCAAGAGGGAACCAGAATACGGCTACGAGGATGCCTACAAATAAAAGTGTGAATAATATATAATGAAGATGCAAGCCAAAGCTCACCCAGTAGGCTGTAATTCGTCTGAGAAACATGCTCGCCAGCCTGGAGGCAGATCATTTCTGGATGGTCAGGCGGTAGAAGAGAAGCGACACGTTCGCGCGTGCGAGGGTTGGTGTAATGGAAGACCGTAGGCGAGGTTATTTGAAGGGGAGGTTGAGCTGCATAAGAAGGGCCAGCAGCGTTGAAAACAACGACGTTCTGGTTAGGTTCTGGTTGTTTGACTCCTGTGTTCTTGTCTAATAAGCCATCTGTAGAAGAGTGTTAATCCCTAGTTCTACATTCATCCGGCATGCTCACAATTTGGCTGGTTATCTACTGCGGCATCATATGAAGGAGGATTTTCGTCTCGTGTCTGACTCTATACATGATGTTCAAATTAGTACAGTCAGAGTTTGAAATCGCTCACCATGTCGCCGTGGTCTACGTCAACAATCATTCGAACGTCCTTCTTATATCAGGGGGTTTGAAACTACCGATGGTGGAGTGCGAACTGCGGAGTATTTGAGTCAGGTTGAAATGCTGCGCCGCGTCCTGCTTCCACGTCCCAAGGGTTTAGTAAACATTATGCAGTGCCAATGCAGTGCAGTGCAAAACCACAGCGGCTTCTCCGGACCGGAACTGATCACATGACTATTTTTTTTCCTGCAGTCCACTTTTCCATCGAGGGCCCATCGCTTAGCTAGTTATGTTGCGAACAATGTGAGATTCAATTCTGCTATCTTCAAAACATATCTGAAAGGACATTCAGAAAACCAAAAAATGCTCGTTCGAAACGAGCGTTGGACGCTCGCATGCCGAAAGAAACTGAGGATGCACGAACTGCAATCTTTGTAAAAGGCACACATACTGGGGAAATACTCAACAATGTTATGCGAGAACTTGTAAGAGGGAATTTCTATCCGAGATTCAAGCAAAAGCTTAAATTGCAAATGCTAGATGGCTCTCAAACGTCCGGACGCTATTTCATTTCACAAACAGAATGACATCCGCCCCTTCGACTCTGCCTCAAATTCAATGGGGTCTCTCGAATTTTGGTCAGCCAAGAATGATGCGTCGATGTTTCTCATTGGACAAACGACAAAAAAACGCCCCCACAACCTGACTTTTGTGCGGTTGTTTGACGGAAAGACTCTGGATATGCTTGAAGTAGGCGTGGAAAGCTGGGTAGGGATGAGTGAATTTAAAGCAAGTTCTTCTTACATGCTACATCTTGTGTACCAGCATAAAACTTACCCAACCTTTAAGACCCCGAAATCAACTCCTGGGCACAAACCATTAATGCATTTCGCCTCTGAATTGTTTGAGACACATCCACGTTATATGCAACTGAAATCGATGCTCATAGATTTCTTCAACGGTGAGGAAATAGATGCAATATGCCTTCCAGGATTAGAGCACGTTATCAGCGTTACTCTCGCTCCAACACCGTCTTCACTAAACAATGCAACGGTAAACATGTACCCTAATCAACAACCGTCTATACCAGAAGACCCATCTTCCCTCCCAAAAATCCACATCCGGACCTACACCACTCGACTGCTATCCTCTGGAACCCGAGTACCCCGTGTTGAACTGACACCCATGGGTCCGTCACTAGATCTCGTCCTTCGCCGTCATCAAGCCGCCGACCCAGAACTATTAAAGCAGGCCATGAAGCGCCCCAAGCTGAAGAAGACAGATGTGGAGAAGGGACTTGGGAAGAAGAGGAAAAATATGGAGGTGGACGAGATGGGTGATCTTAGAGGAAGGGTCCATGTCGGCCAACAGGATCTCAGCAAGTTGCAGACCCGGAAAATGAAGGGCCTGAAAACAGGCGAAGGTGAGGAGGGCTTGAATAATGAGTCTGACGGCTTTGGGAATGCGGATGGCGGGCGAAAACGAAAGAAGGCACAATAAGAATAAGTTGAATAATAGACATCGTCTGTCAGTTTTTTCTCTGTAATCTGCCACAGGAAATGGCTGTAGAAAGACAAAAATTATGTTTGTAAGGGGCTATATGTAGCCCCTTATTTCCAAAGTGTTGCCAAGAAGAGTGGCATCTCTGAATAACACGAAATGGAATTTCCGTCTGTTGAGTAGTCCAGGCCAAATTATAAATGAGCCGGAATCACATACCAAAATCAGTCTCGAGCAATGTAGTACCACTTAGGTTCTTCCGTTGTGCCCAAAAATTCCTTGGCTTTATTAATTATGTCTATCCTTGGAACCATGGATCGCTTGGATAGGTCTGTAGCTGCGACAACACAGTAGATTGGCCCATGGCGAGGATCGAGATATACTGGGATTATGTCATTGAGGTTTATGCCGCAATGCTCAGCCATCCGCCGTCTATAGTTGCAGAAAGTCGCGAATCACTGGTTGTTGATAGTGGTACCATGCCGAACCGCTTGGTCAAAGACCGCAACAGGGTCGATGGCGTAACCAAATGCTTTAGCGTATCGAGTCTTTCGACGTTTAGGCTGTATAACAGTAGTCATTCTTGAACGTTGAGGACTCAAGAATTGGACAATGAATTTTAGTGTAACTTACCACGTGGTTTGTAAAGTCGCGTTGCTTCTATTTTGGGTCGGAAGCCGGTGTTTTTTTTTACGTGACAGGAAAATATTTTTTCGATCACTCATCCAAGTGTTCTCAACCCCAAGTTCTTTGGTTTCCTCGTTTCTTCATCTTTTCATCCATGGACGCAGTAATGGACGCAGCCGGTCCCTCCACAAATAACCACCTAACTGTTCCTGATGCCCTAGATATGACATCGAAAGACTAGTGCGTGTAGTCGTGGATCAGATCTTCATTTTTTGATTCTTTGCTGGTAATCAAGCTATGCCGACTCTTATGCACATTTCGGCGAGTTCATTGACGCTTGGGTCGGCTAGTTATCAGCTTATCACTTTTATTTGTAGGCATTCATGAAGAAATGTTAAAAGACAGCGTGCGGACGGGGTCGTATCGCTCTGCCATCATCAACAATCCACATTTGTTTAAAGGGAAGACTGTGTTGGATGTCGGATGCGGGACAGGTATCCTGAGCATGTTTGCAGCTAGAGCAGGTGCTAAGCACGTCGTTGGGGTAAGCTTATTCATCGTCAGATATACCTAATCGTTTATTTGTTTTTAAGATTGATATGTCGAATATCATTGACCAAGCGCAAAAAATTATCGAGGCAAACGGCTTCAAAGACAGTACGTCAAAAAATTTACAGCATCACTTTCCCTGACATACCCTTTCAAAGCGATCACTCTTATCAAGGGTAAGCTTGAAGACACCGAGCTCCCTTTCAAGGAGTTTGATATCATCATTTCCGAGTGGATGGGGTACTTCCTTTTATATGAATCTATGCTCGATACCGTCCTTCTGGCTCGGGACAAGTACCTCGCAAAGGGTGGCCTCATTTTCCCCGATACAGCAACACTCTTCTTAGCTGCTATTGAGGATCAAGACTATAAAGATGAAAAAATCAACTGTACGCACGCACCCTGAAGTCTATTCAATCTTAGATGCTTATCTATGATTTCCCAATAGTTTGGGATAATGTTTACGGCTTCGATTACTCGTGTATCAAGGATATTGCTCTTCGTGAGCCTTTGGTTGACACTGTTGAGTTAAAAGCAGTTGTCACTGACCCTTGTATGATCAAGGTAAGCTGTTATCTCTCATTCGTTTACAAATAACCAATACATGCCTTAGCATATCAATCTTCTTACTGCTAAAAAAGAGGACCTTACCTTTGAAGCGCCCTTCTCTTTGCCATGCACAAGAAATGATTGTCAGTCCTTTATAACCTCGAATTTTTTCTTATTGATTGTCCCATAGATGTTCACGCTTTCCTCGCTTGGTTCGACATCTCATTTGAGTGTACGCACAAGAAGGTAAAGTTTTCGACCGGCCCTCAGGCACAATATACTCATTGGAAGTGAGTCGTGTTCAAAATTATTTTTCAACGTATTGATCCGATACCTTCAGACAAACTGTTTTCTACACACCCACGACCATGACGGTCAATCAAGGTGATAGTATCGTCGGCCGACTGACTTGCGCACCCAACGCGCGAAACAATCGCGATCTTGACATCTCCATCGCCTACAAAGTCTCTGGCGAACAAGAGGAGAAGAAAGTACAATATAAAATGTGCGTACTCTCTTCATATCATTGTGCTCCAGGAATTTCCTTTTTTTCGGACTAGCACACTGCTGCCAAGGAACGCGCGCTGACCGTTTGTCAGGTCTTAATTACACCTTACTCCCAATCATCCCAATGACATGTTTATAAATCTCGTACCGTCATCGCAACCTCATCTCCCTCCCTGTCAAAAATACTTTGCACACCCATCTTCAACTATGGACATGGACATCGCATAATGCATGTAATCGCCACTTGTCTTCCAATGGCTTTTATCCCTATCTTATCATGTTCTTGTGTAACTTGCCATTACAGGTATTAATTTCACCATCAATGTTCAAGAGGAGATATTAGCATTTTTTTTGTTTATCTGGGTCCTTATAGTCTGTATACCTTTGTAGAGTTTCTAACTGCTTCAATTTACATGTGCCTCTTTGTATGTCATGTCATATTGTCAGGGGAGCGAGAACCCAGCCTTCGTGCAAACAGACACAAAATCATCTGATGTCCATGGTCCGTGCGCATTATGAGAAAGTATTTAAGTGATCATGCAACAAATGAACACCTCATACTTACCTTGATGGCACATTCTCCTTCACGTTAACGAGGTTGTGGGTTGTAGAGATCCTCCATAGCACGGCGACCATGTCCTCAGGGGATGTTTGCGACTTGTATGGGCTCAGGTTCATGCATCGTCTAAATATTTTCCTGTCCTGCTTCGGCCACTCTGGCTGGGCAGGCTCTTTCTTTTGTCTTTTTAGGGCTCTAACCCTAACCTTAAGTACCTACATTCAATAATAATAATAATTATTATTATCCTTATTTGTATACTTTGAGTTTATGTGTGAATCGAGGGGTTGCAGGGAG
The DNA here is from genome assembly GCA_036936965.1 of Cystoderma amianthinum. NCBI lineage: Eukaryota > Fungi > Basidiomycota > Agaricomycetes > Agaricales > Squamanitaceae > Cystoderma > Cystoderma amianthinum. The sequence continues at coordinate 29,188 of JASFDA010000001.1, forward strand.
GCGAAGCTGCCGTCAGGGTTGGCTCCCTTTTTGCTTTAGGTTCAGAAGGCAGAAGCAATTTCATTACAAACAAGATTGAATTAGAACTATAAACATAATTGTTCCTATTACATTGCTGAGATAAATATGGAGGCATTATCAGGGGCATTTTCATACACTGATCATGAGTGTTGCATCATGCCTGTCTGTGCATGATGATAACCCTTAGTCCGAGCACTCGCTAAAAAGCCCCATGCCGCCAAGGAGACCAAAAGCGCACAAAAGATAAACATCCGCATCTCCTCCCCCGCCGATGACTGCTCAAATGCCAGGCTCACCACTCCCCTGAGACCCTTCTTTCTCCGCTCGGGTGCACTGAGGGGTCTGAGATCTTGAATGTATTTCTTTGTGCTGGACGATACGCCTAGTCCCCATGGCCACACAAGGCGTGACTTCTGGGTAACTGCTAGACTGAGAGGAAGACCATGTTGGTCACAAGACAACTCAAATGCTCCCGATGAACGGGCAGGGAAGGGGAATGGACGCGACGGAAGAGCAAAGGGGAGAGGCACGGGATACACGGGCGGAATGAATGTCAGGGAGAAGTTCTGCAGGCGCGGGTTGCATTTGGCGATCCGTGTTGCTCCAGTTGTAAGATTGTCATCACCAGGGTACTTCACAATGGTAAGATGAAGAGTACGGAGTTTAGGGAAGCCCCGTATTGTTTTCGCGAACGTATCCTATAAATTGTGAGCCTAGTCACCAGACCAAGTACGGTCGAGACTCACCAGCTGGAAAGAAGGTTTGTGAGCACACGTTAATTCCAGATGACGTAAATGTGGACATGATTGTATCAATGACCGTAGGAGATTGCCGCTATCATACATCGAATGCAGGGTGAAAGATATACGAAGTTCAGTCAAAGACGTCAAATCCCGAAGGAGTGTGGCGACAGTGGGAGCTGACACTTCACGCGTCTCCACAGGATCTCGGAATGTAACTGACTCGAGGATGGGATGAATTTGAGGCAGGGCTTGGAGCTGTTGATGCGTTCCTGAAAAGGTTTTCACTTTCCCAAGGCTAACGGGATCTAAAGCAGCGAAATGGATAGGTTGTATGGTGTGTCGTGATAAATTAATGCTTTCTAGACGCGGGTGAGCTTCCAGGAAGTTGATGAAGGGGCGTTTTTCTCCTGGGTTCATGGGTCTGGGAATCCAATCAATGCAGACGTCCCCAAGAGTAAGCTGGCGGAGTTTCGGCCAACGACCTTCTACAAGATGGTGAATATCCGTGGGGACGGAGGATGTCCCATCAATGGTAAGGTCTTCGAGATCAGGGCACCTGCGAATAAGCATGTCCCAAAACTTATGGAAGGTGGGTTCGTCCTCTATAAAAAGCGCCGCGTGAGTAAATGTCTTCTGAAACAGATATTCCATCACGAACCATCTAAGAACATGTCGATATGGCTTTCGTAAAAGCCGTTCTTCAGAATCAACGAGAAACCGGTGAGATCGACGAAGTCAAATAACTGGATAAGGCCTATTAGTGTCTGAGATACCATAAATTCTAAGGACGCACATGACTGTTTATGCTCGGAAGAATGGAACCGACAGTAGTCCCAATGAAACGAAGTTGTGGGCATCTAGATCGAAGCGTTCAGAGAGTCGTCACGTTAAAATGAACCTAGTCTTACCCTACACGTAAGGCAAACCAAATATCGTCGTGCAGCGGCAGCTCGTCAGCATCCCAGACAAATTTCACCAAAGCATCCAAACTCATTGATCCTACGGCTTGTATTACAGCTGAGGCGGTGATATCTCGCTCGAGGGGTGATAAATTTTCAGCGTTCTTCTCCTGTGGTCGAACGACAAGCTCTCGAACGTGCCGTGCAATATCTCCACGCCTTGAGAGCATTCCAAGGGTTAAGCTGCATTGCTCCACCGAATTTAGTACAACGGATCCGTATAACACTGCTGAGACGTTTGAGCAAACATGGCTGGACTGGAATTGGAATTGAGTAAAAGAAAGTTGAATAGAGCATCGCAAAAAACATACCGTTAGACAAAAGTTTAGTAAATCGGCTCGTGAGTCAAGGCACAGAGCGATTTCAATAAGAAGATCTCCTGGCGTTGAGGCTAGAGGTTGTGGAGCCGGCTTGGTTGATTTGGAAACAGATGATGTGAGTAAAGGTTGCAGGATATTCATGGAACTCGTAGTAGACTGAAGAGAGCGCCCTGCGTATAGTTGTGAAGATGCGATGGCTGGTGTAGTAGGCAATTACACATCGATGCTGTTCTTAAGTATAATATCGAACTGATGACTTATTGTAATCATGTTCAGAACCGTGGCAATAGCATGGCGTTATGTCACATAAGTCACCCTCGGCCCTGATCACAAGAACCCTTCCGAATCCCTTCCCTCCTCCCACCCAATGACCGGCTTGATTTCATTCGATTCTCGCCGTTCTTCCCCCCTTCTAATCCCTAGAATTGAGCTTCAGGGCTTAATGTAAAATATTTCCCCTCCGCGCTGGTCTTGTGGTCTTTTGGTGCCCTCTTACTTGTCTTTTTCTGGCCCACATGGGCTACCGACTTTGGATCATAGACGGACCGATCACCATTCGGAGTCAAGGCCGAGAGCTGATGGACCTTTTTCACAATGGTCAATAAATTAACAACTGAACAATGACCCGCTCTGATTTGGCCTTGCCCGATACTCAAAACTATATTGGCTCAGCGCCTAGAAGGGAACGGGGATGTCGACATGCAATAACGCCGAAAGGCTGGCGTCATTCAACCATGTCCATATCCATGTTTTTGTGTTAAGCTGACATTTGCTCTTGCTGGAGCATTTGGCATTACAACCCCTCTTTTTTGGATTAACCTGCGCCACCAGCATGCGGATTCTATTAACCCCTCATTTAAAATTTTCAAGACAGGTGCGCATTCGCGAAGAACGGAATCAAAATAATGGTCAAGGCTATATGTTCATAATAGCACCGCCACAAGAACTTTCTTTTATTGACAGCCACAGAAATTATAAACGCATAGCAAAAAATAAAGCGACCCTTCCTTCGGAAATTACAGGGGAGATAGATATCTATCGATACCCTGAGATCATAATAACCTCGGCTATGATCTTTAATTGTCATTCTAGTGAAAATGACTTTGGCAATCCGGATATCTATATGACCGTTACCAATATTCGTGCGACACACTTTATGACTTGAACTACCTTCAGGACTTCCTGGCGACGTGGGATATTTTCCCCATACATCGTCGACTTATGAATAGAACATAACATCCCCGCTTCTCAAAACCCCGATTGGCACAACGTGCCATGCAGGGATCTAAGGAATACCACCAAGCATATTTCCTGCGAATGCGGGGATTCGTACCCTGACACTCAGTAGTAGCCGACTTTGACGGAAACACATCGGTGTCTAATTTGTTGCCGCTCACTTTCAGTGCGTCTTGTGCGCCTTCAAAAAGCCCTTTCGTGTCAAATATTACGGCACTGGTAAGTACTACATTTATTATTTTGTGCTTCGCATCCTGGAATTAGTACAGTATCTCCGATTACCCACGGCTTATCAGAATGGTGACAAGTTGTTCTGCAAGCGTCTTGCGTTTCAAGACTAATAACACAAATTGAAGAACTCCTATGGTTAGCCCCATGAACTCTCCGTGTTCTTCGTAGTCAAAAATCATCACAGTGGACGAGCTCAACACGGCTTATGCTGCTCGTAGCGGTAGATGTATGTGGAAGGATGTCTAGGCTTGTGATCATGACTGGTAGATGACTTATTTAGTACTTGTAAGATCCTGTGATCCTCTTCGCATGCAAAGAATCACTGACTTCGCACTTCTTTAGACGTCATGATATTGAGATGTAGTCAGTATATATCAGAAAGACTGCTCTCCCCTAATGCATCTATTTCTATGTTGCTCCTTTTCGGTATTGCTCTCGTTGCGGCTCTTCAGCAGATAGTTGCAAGCACAACGCCCCAAAGTACTTGCAATACTTACACAGTCTCCGGAATCCCGGGAGGGTTTCAACAGCGAACGCAAATCGACTTTTCAAGCGTCATACCAGAGGCCGATGTAACTGCGATACTGTCGTGCGTACTTTTTTCTATATTTATCTTATCAGGAAACCTGATGGCGGACGACGCAACAATAGCGCATATGGGCTTTCAATCAGCAACTACGCAGTTAATAGCGGCCCCGTTCCTCACTCGTTCTTACCATCTAATGTTGCACTTGGGAATGGTACGCTAAATTTGGAGGTCAGCGCTTATTCAGGCGGCGGTTTCGTCAACAGTGCCGAAGTCGTTACTGTGGACACATTCGTATATGGATCCGTGCGTACTGTCATGAAATCAAGCTCGGTACCTGGGGTGGTTGAAGGGAATTTTTTTTATTGTGAGTATACGGGTTCTGAAAAAAGGTCTTGCGCACTAAAATTGAAAAGTGAACGACAACCAGGAAATAGATTTTGAAACATTAACAAGCACAATATTCGAAGCCAGTTCATGTGTATCTCCTGGGATCTGGGCAACCAACCAAGTACGTTAGGTTGTGGCAATTCAACATGTCGATGATGTTGACGATTGACTATGTAGCCGCTAACACCTGGAGGGTTATCTACGCATGACACAATTCCGTTCACCTTTGATCCTACAATAGATTTCCACGGTTTGTTTGAGTTCTTCGCGTAAGATTAGGGACTCACAATTTTCTTATTTCTTAAGAATATCGAATTGATGTATGTACCTAGACTTCAATTTTAAAATCGCGCGCTAACAACCCCATCAGTGGATATCAGAAGCCACAACATTCTATATTGACGGTCGGCAGGTGGCGCAACTCACAAGCAATGTATGTCATGGTTCTTAATTAATCCAGGGGGGGTCTGAATTTTATGTATTAGGTTCCGACGGACTCAGGTCATTGGATTTGGAATGTCTGGAGCAACGGGGATCCGTGCTGGTCCAACGGGCCTCCGACTGCTGATTCTATTACTCAAATTCGCTCTATCGATATCCTCAAGGGATATACACCGAAAGTAGTGGGCACAGCTTGCCCTGCATGAGCTCGCTTATCATGTCGTACTTCTAATCCAAAATAAATACCAATCACCTCATTCTCCTGCTTATGGAGTCTCTAACTGTGCGACATCCCTGCAGTTGCTTTTTTAAACGTGCGGCCCATCATCTGTGATCTATTGCCATATGAGCAGTTCTAGTTCTTTTGTCGATCGTATCCCCGGGCACAATTTCTCATGATGACAAGTAGATTAAATGTGAGAATGGCGGGGGGGGATTTAACTGTTGCCGAAGCCGAAGCTTAAGTCTATGGGCTCGGGATGCCCATTTTCTAGTAGTGTCCTTTAGCTCATGGCTTGCTCAAGGCTTGCTCATGACCGATTTCCGAGCCTCAGGTAAACGCAAATAAGAACATACAAGCTGATGGCCTGTAAATTTAACAGCGCAAAACAAAGAGCAAAGATTTTGAAAGTTTGAAAGCAGAACTGAGTCGCGACGCAACTCGGTCTTGTTCAGCTCTCTTGAGCTCATTTAGTATTATCATGTGCTGTTTGTAGAGAATCCATGGGATTTTGTGACGCGCGAAGCATACAAACTTATTCTGAGAGCTTGTTAGAGCCCTTCAGCTTCCACTAGCTAAATTTACTTCTCCAAAAACCTACAATTAATTTAGGGAATTATGCCGTTGAAGTAGGTTGAAGCTCAGATCTCAGAGCTGATGGAATGGTTGAAAAAAGGATAATACTCTACCATCACGGCCAGCGGGTTTGTAAATATAGTATTCCTTGTAATATAGTTAGAGTCTGTTAGACTAGCATGAACAAAAACAACCTCCGTATTTTATTTCTCCAATTCTCTGCTTGTACAGGGCATGTCGAGGATAAATCTTAGTCTATTTTAGCTGCTTCTGCAACCTATTGATGTGGCTGTGTTCAATTTCGATCTTGTTTCTCAGAGTCACTAGCAGAATGACGAATGGACCGCCACCTGCATCTGCCGAGTCTTCATCCAGTCAATCGAGCACAGGACGGTCAACTTTCCAGTCTTATTACAGTTCGACAGCATGGCAAAATACTCAAATTCCTGCTTCACACAGCACACCATTTAACTCGAGCGAGAGTAATACCAAAATTTATGCACAGAATGTCCCGTACGATGGAGAGCAGTCCACAATGTTCCATCAGCCAGCCGAGCCATTAGTCTCTAACGATTCTATTCACGACTGGGACAAAATCTTTAAGTCTTTCTTGGAAGAAGTTGGACTAACGCAAACTTTGCAAGGGTTCGAATCAGATATGTTAGTTCTCAACGATCAATGGGAGCGAAAGAAAGTACCTGTGGCTTTGCGAAATTTGATGAACAGGCTCTCGGTGCGTAAGAAATACTTATGACTCTCACAGCTGCTTAAATGGGTTCGTTACACAGGCTTTTGGACATAAGGCAAAACCATTTGAGATAGATGAGCTTAGCACTCCTTTACGTCAGAGGAAATTGGACTACGTGCACTTGCCCAATGGGATGCAACCAAAATCACAAACTGCCGTCAGTATCCAGCCCGCTCCTTCACCTGGTACATGTTGAAAATATCTAGATTAATCAATCAATTTCCTCGTTTTTGGCTCGAAATCGGGCTAAGAATGACGCTTCAAATCGTGCAGAATTTCTTTTCTCGCTGGCTGAGAAACGTGAACTCCTCGCAAAAGAAGCAGGTCAAGTTGATTTGGGGGACATTGCATCCTGTGCTCGTGTAGATGCCAAGCCCATCGACCGTGATGTACAGATGAAATATGAAATTATGAAGAATGAAGACGGCCCATTGCGCAGGACAATGAAGCATGTCGACCAGACAAGAGCTGAACAGCAGCTAGACCTGCAGGCAAACCAGGGTACTGGTGACAAAGACGAATCTGCGACTGCTGCTCAATATCCTGCACTGGATGAGCGTCTATCCAACGTTGAAACGCATCTCGCCATGCGCTATGGTGCGTCTTGTCATTACGATGCTGAAGTCAATTCATATACTTCATTCAGTGCCCTCTCTCCCACGTACTCTTTTAGCTCGGCTCAAATTCATAGAAGATCATCTCATTCAACTGGAAAAACAATACCCTCCATGGGCCGCATTGCACTTTAATCAGCCAAACAGAGGGGTATCTTTCAACCCTCCTTGTTCATTGTCTAAAAGCTTATGTAAAAATCCAGTGGCCGCCTCCACCAAGATCAACTCCAGTCATCGTTCCACCACATTTAAGACCTGCGGATAAAGATCTCATGCAGAATCATGGCACTTCGATGTCCAGTGGCCTGTATAATGACCCAGCTGAAAGTGGTCCAACCACGCTGAGGAATACAACATCGAGCTTGCACCGTGCGGTCATGGAGCGCTTAGAGGTCCAAAAGGCCATGAGTGACCTTTCGGGCGCTAATCAAAGCTCATAGGAGCTTTCATAAAACGAATATCGTGCATTTAGAATACGTTATTGTCTTCTTAGCTACGGCCTGGGATAATTGAGTGCTGGTAAGCCTTCATGCCTCATGCGCCAAAGCAACATTTTGCTTATACGATTGCACAAAACTAGATTGCACAAAAACTCCAGGCAGGCGCTTCTGTTGTCATAACCACCACCATAAGTCCCCTGCCTTTGGAACTGAAATATGTGTTGGTATGTGCATCGCAACATGGCGTCTGGCGAGTGATGAGGTCGTTTGGGTCAGCTGAAATTGTAATTTAGAGCAGCCCAGATCCAGAATGAATAGCTGACTGCTCAAGGGGTCGCAACCTGGATTCCGCGACGGTGGTTGTTTCAGTGAAAGGGTTCTATGTCTTCCACCTTGAGGCAAGGAAGCATGCCACCGAGACAGATTCACAGACGTGTATTATGCTGGCGCAGCATGTCTTGTGTTTGACAGCGGGAATGGATGACGTGTAGGTAGGCAGGTATGCATAGAAGAAAGCTGAAACAAAAGCAGAGGTTCCGGCAGTTCAGGTTTTGACATGCCGTAGTTCACCTTGGGAATGGCCAGGTCGAATCAAGTTGTATCCGGTCGATTAAATGAACCAAGCAGAAGCAGTTTACGACAGTTTGCACAAAAGCAGGGGTTATACCTACAACCTCGCACTTATCCAATATCAATTCAGAAGTGAACTTCAGTTGTTGGGAGTAATTCGCTTAAGCGAACCGCCCGCACGCCAAAACAATAACGTATTCCTCCATCTCCGTCTAATTTAAGAGATGGAATCTTATCACTCATTCGTTCTCGGCCAAGGCTGAGAAAAGAAGTCCATTTTGGCGTTAAAATTGGGTGGTTAGCGCTGAGTGCATATTTTTCGTGGTAGGCACTCATAAAACGCTTTCTGAGAAACTTTGATATATTTGTATCAAACCTAATCGCGTCATCTAAACACAGGATATGTTTTATTGTGGCGGCCCTTCGTGAGAAACTCAGAAAGCACATGTCGATTATTCGCTCTGCTTAGAAGTAATTCGGTTCGGATCACTTGAATCGCGATGAGCGACTGAAAGTTTTCTACGATTAACCGCCTGATATCGATATACACATCAAGAAATATAAGACAAGTATTGGGTGGTGACGTTTTTGAGAGTAATGGAATGCAAATATGTTGCAAGTTGTGGATTCAACGTGCGCCTTCTACCGTGAGAGGCAGCATTTGCGAGCAATATGGATACCTACTGTGGGTAACACAAAGAAAATGGGGCAAGGGTGGGAGCAAGCTAATTATTTAAAAGAACGTCGGCGAGCAGCTTGTCGGTGTGACAATGACATTGAGTCTGACAAGACCATTATCACGCACGTGATGCGGAAAATGGATAACGGAGTCCCTGAATTTTTGCCTTTCATCTCTTGTCTCCTCGTGCAACCTCTCGACGCCTCTACAGGCACTCGCCCATTTTCTTTTTTCCTCCATAGACGTGGTCTCAAACTCACCAATCTTCTACATGCTACAAGCACAGACTATTCTTAAATCATGACACCTACAGCTCCACCTGAATCCGGCGAGGTACAACAGAAAATGAGGGAGGCAATCCTTCCGCAACCCAATAAAAGGAATGTTTTCTTCACTCCAGAAGTCACGTCGTATTTTATAGGTGTGTAGTTCTGTTAGATTCTTCATTGTGCGACATAAGCTGAAGGGGCTGTGGTGTGGCTGACAGCGGGTGGATGTGCAGGCGCTGCGTCTCGCACTGTTGTTAGTCCCCTAGAAAGGCTAAAAATCATTCAGTGAGCGAACTTCCGATCTCATCGGTGCGGCGAACTAGGGGCTGACTGGGTTGGAATAGGCAGGTCCAGCAGCAAGGAACGGAGACACAGTACAGAGGTGTATGGCGAAGTCTTGTTAGAATGTGGACGGAAGAGGGATTCAGGGGATTCATGAGGGGGAATGGAATTAATTGTTTGCGGATTGTACCTTACAGGTATGCACTACTTTTCAACTTTGTTAGGCTTTCAAGATTTACATAATGCCCTCTAGCGCCGTACAATTCACAACATATGAGCAACTCAAGAAGGTGAGCACTCGTCCTGAATTCTTTCCCCTCAGGGTCCATGTGTATTTACGGGAACTGACGTCATGTCAGTGGTTTACACGGCATGGTTCGAAAGAACTAGATACACCAAAGCGACTGGCAAGCGGGGCTTTGGCGGGAATCACTTCAGTCTGTAAGTTGATATCTGCTCTCAAGCAACAAATCGTTGCTACTTAGGAGTATTTATTAATCAGTTGATTTATTGGGTGCGTTGCAGGCTCTACATACCCCTTAGATCTTGTTCGTTCTCGTCTTTCCATAGCAACTGCATCTATACCTCTTGCCGCTGCCTCCAAACCCGCGGCAGCGATGTCAGCAATACCCCTCGTACCAAAACATGCGCTTGCATCAGCTTATCATACTTCCTCAGTAACGGCCGGTCCAGCTGCGGCCGCATATACCAAAGCTGACCTCACGATAGTGGGAATGACCCTAAAGATCATGAGAGAGGAAGGCGGAGTACGAGCACTATATCGCGGATTGATTACAACTGCTGTTGGCGTTGCCCCGTATGTCGGCATTAACTTCGCCGCATATGAGTTTCTGAGGGGGATCATCACACCTCCCGGAAAGAGTAGTATCAGCAGAAAGCTGTCTTGTGGTGCTTTAGCTGGTGAGTGAGATCCGAGTACCAATCAGGTCGTGTTTCTTATCATGTTCTATTGTAGGCTCGATATCCCAGACTTTGACATATCCCTTTGATGTTCTACGTCGAAAGATGCAGGTCACGGGGATGCAGGGAGGGAGTATCAAGTATACCGGTGCCATTGACGCTCTGCGCAGCATACTCCGAGTTGAGGGCGTTCTGGGTTTGTACAGAGGACTTTGGCCCAACTTGCGTGCGTATGGATCTTTGTTAATTTGGAACCGAGATAATGACGTCGTTGCTGTCTGTTACAGTGAAGGTAGCACCGAGTATAGCCACATCATTTTTCACCTACGAGCTGGTTCGTTTCCTACGCAATGGTTCTGAGTTAATTGATTGATGTTCTTTATCCCAGGTCAAAGAATTCTTGGTACCCCCATGATTCCATATTTAGATGAAATTCATTTAGTTTTCTGGACAAGGTTATGTTTGGATTTTTACACACATGGAGGGGAGACTTTACTATTGTATTACAATCGACTAGTAGAGAGTGAAAATAACTCGGACTAATTTGATACTCAACGGTCAACTGATGAGTTGATTATAATTGTTAGATTTAGAAGGAAGTAGTATCATATGGCGGTTGGCCGTTGGTTTGCCGACTGGTACAAGTTTGGAACCTGCACCGAACTTTCATGTTCGTCGTTCCCCTGCCACACCACATATCGTATACACGCCTGCATGTTCTTGCTACCTGAAAGCCGCCAGCTATAATCCCTTGTTCTATATTCTGTGAGTTTTACAGTTGAAGCGAATGCCATCGCAACAGGAGACAGTTGGAACACGCAACTGACTGGGTTTCGTCTTACCTCTCTCCTTTACTGCGCCACTGAGTTGACTCTTTACTGATCTGGTTTCTTGTAGATTTACATACTTAATAACTAAATCGAGTCCATATAGCCGTGTCTATCGGCCACGATGCCCCCTGAATTTGGACGAGCCACGAGTGCTGGAGCACCGCAACAACATGCTGTCTGGTCTGATCCCGGTTCTGTGTCATCAACTCAGTCTACCTCGTTGTCTTCGTCTGCTACCTCGTTCATGCAGCCGCGAAAGAACTCAGATATTACCTCGTCGGATCATTCCGTCTCTCTTGACTCTTGTCCTTCTCCCCTCCTTCCTCCAGCTCTGCCACAAAAATCATACGGCAGTGGCCTCGCTATTGCCCCTCGCTCGTCTTCTCTTCCTTTTGCTTCTATGGGCCATAGTTACAGCAAATCCGCTCCAGCCCCTCTGGCCTCTTCTTCACCTTCACCTCCTCCTCCCAAGACCATCAACACCCCTGTCCCCGGTGGTTCAAGGCTCAAACGCGCTTTTGCAGGCCGTCGAAAAAAGTCTGAAGACATTTCAACTGTCGTAGCAAACGCTCCTGAAGCATGGCCTATCTTGCCAGACTCACAGCGGCTAGAGCCCATCGCATCCTCGCCATCGTCAACTCAGGTAATACACCCCCCTTCACCACAAACTGCACATTTCAGGGGCGCCAAAAAGCTGACGCAATTGGCGACACAGGCATTCACTAAGATGGGTCCAAAGTCCCAGGCACCCTTGTCACCGCCCCCACCTCCCCCGCCAAAACCAACTCCACGACCACAACCTAACGTGTCGATAACGTCATTGAGGCAATCCCTTCCTTCAGATGCAGGATCTGCACCATCTACCGCTAATCGGTCATCTATCATACCGATAAGCCCGGGCATATCATCTGCTGTCAATTACATGCGCATGGGTGAATTGGAGAGGGAGAAGCAGAAGGAAGCGGGGAATGAGGACACAGACAAGGAGAAGGAGAAAGAAAAGGAAAAAGTAAAAGATGAGCAGAAGGTTGAGTTCGAGCAGCCGAATAAGGGAGAAATGAAAGATGTTTGGAGGAAAAGTGACTCAACTATTGGCCGCCACACTATCCGTCCCGGTGCCACCACTGCAAATTGTACATCACGTCCCGTTTCTGTGGCTGATTCTTTCCAATCAAGTCATACTATCGTGCCTAGCAATAAACGGTTTAGTGCGCTTATCACGGATACGGATTATGGTATACTTAAAGAAGACGAAGACGAATCTCCCAAAGCTAGCATCCGTCCGCTACCCACAAGGTCTAATGTATCACCAACATCCTCCTTGCGCACAAAAAATCGGCGATCAATGTCACTGAATTTTGACGCGCCAACTTTCTTAAAACCACAAACTCCTCTCCTGACCTCCACTGCAGCGCCAATCGATTATAAGCAACCATCTCATTCGATTTCGGAAGGTGTCGCTCCATTCCCGGCAGCGGTACCAACGAGGGAGACAGCAACCCTTACGCGGACAGGTGCCTATGGCTTCATCTCCCCTTCGTATGATAGCCCTCAATCCGCGGGTAATGTTCGTGGCCAACTTGCTGCTTGGACCCTGTCATCTCAATCTTATGCTCAACAGGAGCGCAATTTACCAGCCCTGCCTAATGAGTCTCATCGTCTTCCATCTTCCGCTCAATCATCACATCCGGTACCTCTGATTAGACAAACTGCGATCAGTATGTCCAACGGATTGGCTCCTGCTGCGGGTCTGGCCAAGCGTACAATGAAAAAGATGGGCCGTGCATGGGGCATGAGTTCGAGCTCCTCCAGTTCTGGGTACTCCACTTCCTCTTCGAGCATCGCAGCCCCGTCATCTTTTACTTCTGCATCATATACAGACCATAATCTCACACGAACAATATCAAACCAATCGAACCCCAGCATTCACAACCCATTGCAGTACAGACGGCGAACACCGAATCACAATATGTCGTCTGGCACGCATAGTGTATCGCCGAGCATTGCCTCTGGTCCCCCTTCGGATTCAGATCCGTTCACGCCGTCGCCTGGGCCTGTACTGGGTAAAATGATGCGAGGTCCGTTGAAAAATAAGCTGGGATCTACTACTACTAGCAAAGTTGTGTTTGGACGCGAACTCAAGGCGGTTGTGAAGGAGACCAGGGTATGGGTGGGACAACCCGGGAAAGAGGAAAGTGAAGAACTCATGGGACGCGTTGAACGAGGCATTTCGTTAAGGGCGTTGGAGGCTCGGATGGTACCTGCACTTGTAGCACGATGCGCACAACATTTGCTGATCTGGGGTGTACAAGAAGAGGGATTGTTCAGGTGTGTTATCTTATCCCTTTTTACGTCAATATATTAGGAGTCTCACGGTGGTTAAACAATACGTCAGGCTCAGCGGGCGGCCTTCGCATGTCACCAAACTGCGCTCGGAGTTTGACTCCGGTATGTCAATGTTTTTAAAATCTGGGTTCCCGTTAACACATTGAAAAAAAATTCAAAGGTGCCGATTACGACATGATGGAATGCGCACCTGGGGACCTTGATCCTCATGCGGTCGCCTCCGTTTTCAAGGCTTATCTCCGCGAACGTGAGTGAAATTTTCATAAATGCTGTGGAACTATGTCATTTAACCCTATTTAGTTCCCGAGCCCATCCTCACCCATGCGCTTCTACCTTATTTCGATGCCGCCATCACCCAAGAAACTAACATCAACGCCAACACCCCAGATGAACCCTCCCGCGGGCATACAAGAAGTCCTGGCCTTCCTGTGAATATCAAGACTGGGGGATTTTCTCTACCGTCCATTCGGAAGCCTCCGTCACTGTCAACTTTAGCGATGCCGTCATTTACTGGGATCCGGCCACCTTCGCATTCACTCATTAAGGCACTTCGGTCTTTAATATCTCAGCTACCCGTGGAAAACCGCGACTTGATTCGAACCGTCGTCGAACTCATCAAGATAACGGCTAAAGAGTTCAAGGAAACTAAGATGCCGTTGAGCAACTTGTTGCTTGTCTTCTGTCCGAGTCTGAACATGAATCCGTCTCTCCTGCGAGTCCTTTGCGAAGACGTGCTATGGTCAGCAGAATACAGTTCTCCTGTGATAGATATTAAGCGAGAGAGCGTTGTTCTTGATATTAGCGCTTCGAGGAGCACCAGTACTTTCGATGGCGATGAGGACGAAGAAGAGTTTTCGGACGCGCAAGACCGGATGGATGGTGATAGCCTGAACAGCGTCGGCCGCACTCCCGAGAGTAGCATGAGCTCTGATTATCATGGTTCTGCAGAGGGGTCATTAATAATGGAGGACGTCGATCCTCAGCGGAGGTGGACAGCTGTTAGCCGCCCTGAAATTCCTACTGTCTATCTGGATAGCAAGAGTAGATGCTCTTCTGTGCAAGATGATAACTCTTTATCAGATGGCTATTCTGCGGCTTCCCCCCAGCTGGTGTCTTCGCCGTCTTCCCCTGCTCCTTTGTCCTCTTCAGCCGAGTCAGTGGCTACTCCCCTCTCATCTGGTCGGCCCTCTTTAGCCGATCTCCCTTTAGCTCGCAAGCAAGATTCCTCTAGCACTACAAAAGTCGAATATTCCCTTACGGGTTCACCTAAAATTGTTGAAGCACTACCTCTTGCTTTACAGTCGAAGAGGCCTTTCATCAGCAGCCCTATATCCCCATCTGGCTCTATCCAATTTCCATCTTCCCCTTCGCAAGAGCATCCTTCTCCAACCAAGAGACGTTCTATCCCCATCCTTTCGTTACCTAGCTTTTCTAATCATTCAAATCGGTCTGACCCTCCGTCCCCTGCATCCATTTCATCGACTCGCGGTTTGAGGTCCAAGAAACCGTCGTTACGCCTGCTCTTTAGCAAGCGATCATCGTCATCCTTGGCTGGTTTATCTCCAAATGAATCCAGACCCTTTATCTCAGGACCTCTTCCCTACGACGGTTTGAGTCCATATCTTGAAGGACAACGAGCTGTCAGCGAGTCGTCAGTATCGACTCCGCTTTCTGCAGTAACGGCATCTCAAGGAAGCTCAAGCGACCTTCCGCCGACACTGGACACCCCAATTGAAGGACCCTCGTTCGCGTTGAATTTTGACATATCCCCACTCCCAACGCCGGCTCAAACTTCCTTTGCAGTGAAAGATGGCGGCGATTACAATTCCCCTTCAGTTACATCAGTCAGTCAAACCCCAATTGCTGATTGGTACCGCTCACCTTCCGCGGCGAAATCTCGGCAACCCCTGGCGCACAAGGGTTTGAGTAACACCCAGCTTCGCGCCATGCAGTCAAGCTCGTCATTTGACTACAACGAACATGAGGGAGGATTTGTCGCAGAACGTGTTGTCGGTAGCCGATCATGAAGGACGTCGGTCTGTCCAACGTCCAGGGAGAGCTTAAGGGTATATATATTCTCTCTCTCTAAAAGCATGCAAGCATCTTCGGAAGACCTAGGGTCGCCACGCTGCTGCCTATTTTCCTGTCGCGAGCCGACAGTGTCATCTTTGTTTTTTTCTTTTTCTTAATTTTGGTTGGTGTTCGTTCTGCTGCATCAATTTTTCCTCCTGCCTCTTTAACGGAGGTGACGCAATTACCCATTGCCTCTACACATTTACAGCCTAGCATACCCTAAACTCGTCTTTGCACGTCTCCATGTCCATCCTACTACATATATGTATCTTGCATTTCTTGACCTGCTCTGGTCTTTTTTTTTTTTTTCGCTTCAGCATTTTATATATTACTATTACTATCAAGCACGGACAACTCTCAGGATTCTATATAGCCCCATCTCAACTTCCAATCACATCAATCACTACCCTCTTATCCCCCACCATCCTGTAGCTTTTCTTGTGTCCACAGTCATAAGGACTAGAATACACATTTGATTTTAACTATCGATAAGATCTTCGGAGATAGTATCAAGATGATACTCCACTGTCGTCATTTACGGTATGACGATGATCGAAAATTGTCATTGCCATCAAGAACACGTCTCGATCGCATTCTTTCAAATAACCCTGTAAACCAGGGTTTTTCTGTCCTCTTCCACGACCGGCACCGAACCTTTCTTATCAGGTTTTGTGTTTAAATATTCATCTCGTTTTTTTTTCATGTCTACGGATGCATTGCGCAAAGTGCAAGAGAAGATCTTTAGAGGAGCGACACCGGATGGCCAACAGCAGGTGCAAGAACGCGATCTAGGGCTCACAATAAATATTCCGAAGCCCCCTTCCACACCAACACCTCCGCCAAAGAAGGGGAAAGCGCCTGATGGATCGCCAAAGCAAGTCGAAGAAGGCGAGGAACAGCAACCTTATCGCCAAAGATTAGCCCAAGCAATTGGAGGAGAATACCAAGGCGCTGAAAGGTACCGCTTGCAACAAGACGACCTTCGAGACAAGCACTGGAAACGATGGGGTCCTTACTTAAGTGATAGACAATGGGTTAGTACCCCTGATTGACGGCGATCCTGTCTATTTGCATGTTTCTTGTAAAATACTGAACCTGCTTATTTCTTCTCTAGGCAACAGTTCGAGAGGACTACTCTGGCGATGGAGATGCTTGGAGTCATTTTCCTCATGAGCACGCCCGTTCGCGGGCATACAGATGGGGTGAAGATGGCATCGCTGGAATATCTGACAATCACCAACGCCTATGTTTCGGCCTGTCCCTTTGGAATGGGGAAGATCCAATTCTCAAAGAGCGACTTTTTGGTGTCACCGGCCACCAAGGTAATCACGGCGAGGATGTTAAAGAGCTTTATTATTACCTCGACTCTACGCCGACGCATTCATACATGAAGTTTTTGTACAAGTACCCGCAGCGGAGGTTTCCTTACGAACATCTAGTGTCTGAAAACCAAAATCGGGGTCGTGACGTTTCTGAATATGAGATTCTTGATACTGATGCCTTTGAGGATGATAGATACTGGGACGTGTTTGTCGAGGCTCGCCCCTTTCACCTTGCATTTGAATTATTTTTTTTAACAGAACTTTTAGTACGCAAAAGATGAAGATCAGCCTGACAATGTTTACATCCGTATCACGTCTTATAACCGTGGCCCAGATCCGGCTACATTACATGTTATCCCTCAGCTATGGTTCCCTAATACCTGGTCTTGGCCTCTTGATAAACCGCCCATGCCGTCGCTGAGTGGTTCTGTTCGCGGAAGCGAAAATATTCATTGCGTAACAGCTCGCCATCCAACACTTGGAAAAACTCACTTGTACTGTTTACCTTCTCCACCTCCGGTCGGCCCGTCCAACGGTTTTGAAGTTGATCCAGATGTCGATATCGTCGAGCCAAAACTTTTGTTCACGGAAAACAATACCAACTTCAGTCGGCTTTACGGTGGATCGAACGAGACTCTTTATGTGAAGGATGCGTTCCATGATCATATCATCCAATCACATCGCCCACCAGCATCAGAATCACAGCCTGAGGGTTTTTTTTCAACTAGGATAAGGTCGAGGACGGCTTCTTCTTTTGGTGCGGAAAGGCCAGATATACCAGAAGAAGGGCCGTGCACCCCTTTCCCTGCCACGCCTAATTACGTTAATCCTGAGCAGAAAGGGACCAAGGCGGCAGCACATTACACCTTCAAAGACGTTCCAGGGAATGGAGGTTGTGCGGTTGTTCGTCTAAAGCTAACGCCGTCGCGATTTGGTAAAGATTTGAGCCTAGAAGACGAAGTTTTGTTCGATGATGCGGTTGAAGAAAGACGGCAAGAGGCAGACGAATTTTACAATGCACTTGTCCTTGGCCCGATTAGTGATGATTTAAAACAAATCATGAGGCAAGCACTTGGCGGCATGTTGTGGACGAAACAATATTACCGATTCATCCAGAAGGAGTGGCTAGAGGGAGATCCAGCCCAGCCTCCCCCTCCTCCGAACAGGAAAAATATTAGGAACAAGGTGAAAATGACTAATGCTCGTGTCAATGTTTCGATGATTATTATTGTTCCTTCCAGGAATGGCGTCACATGCATATTGAAGATATTCTTTCGATGCCAGACAAGTGTGAAATTTTTGTATAGCCTTAGCTTTAACTGATGGACTGGACAGATGGGAATACCCTTTCTTTGCCGCTTGGGATACTGCTTTCCATTGCATACCTCTTGCTGTCGTGGATCCAGGATTTGCAAAGAAGCAGTTAGATTTACTAACGCGTGAATGGTACATGAAGCCGGATGGCCAGATCCCTGCATATGAGTGGAACTTTAGTGATGTGAACCCACCTGTTCATGCCTGGTATGTAATGGTTGTAAGACGGGAGTTATATGTTTATTTTGAACAGGGCAACTTTCCGAGTGTTCAAGATAGAGCGGAAACTTCACGGACGAGAAGACCTAGCATTCTTAGAACGGGTCTTTCAAAAGTTATTGCTCAACTTTACTTGGTGAGGGAATTTTTTACCACCCTGTCATCAACCACTGTTAACCTCATTTTTAGGTGGGTTAATCGAAAAGATCAAGGCGGAAATAACGTCTTCGAAGGAGGTTTCCTTGGACTTGATAACATCGGCGCTTTTAATCGTTCGGAGCCTCTGCCCACAGGTGGAACACTCCGACAGGCAGATGGGACTGCATGGATGGCATTCTATTGTCTTAACATGTGAGCGTCTCGGAATATGGCGTTAAATTTCAACTTCTAATTCCCCTACCTTGTAGGTTAAATATGGCTCTTGAACTTGCCAAGCACAACCCAGTATATGAGGACATTGCTTCTAAATTCTTCGAAGTCAGTAGATCCTTCCTGTGCAACCCTTTACGCTGTTAACACTATTATGGTTCCAGCACTTTATCTTCATTGCGGATGCAATGACGTTTAGAGAAGGTGACGATGAAATCAGCCTTTGGAATGAGAAAGATGGAATGTATTATGACGCTATTGAATTTGGCCCAGGGAATACCATGCAGCTTCCCATACGCAGTCTCGTAGGACTGATTCCCCTTTACGGTACCCTTGTTTTAGAACCATCTGTCTTGAACCGGTTCCCTGGGTTCAAGAAGCGCGTGGAATGGTTCTTGGATAATCGGCCAGAATTATCTGGGAGGAATATGGCGAATATGAAAGGTGCCGTGTGTCTTTTTAATTCAATTGATCCGTATCTCATGAAACGTGGCAGTCAGAGGGAAGGACGAACGAAGGTTGTTGGCTCTAGCAAGTAAAGAGCGACTTACCCGCATTCTTGAGAAGATGCTGGACGAGGACGAGTTTTTGAGTGAACACGGAATAAGATCGTTCGTGAAATTCATGCATACATCATATTACACTTAACAATACCTTTAAGTCTGTCGAAACTGCATCAAGAACATCCTTGGGGTATTGATGTGCACGGTCAACGTTACGAGGTCGGCTATTGGCCCGGGGACTCGAAATCAGGGATGTTTGGTGGAAACTCGAACTGGCGTGGACCCATATGTGAGTAATTTATATTTAGAATGCGTTCTCAAACTCAATTGCTTTGGAAACCTGCAGGGCTTGCCACGAATTTCTTACTCATTGAGAGTCTGCAGCGCTTCTACCAGTACTATGGTGACGATCTTCAGGTAGAAATTTTCGCTCGTAGATTTCCGATCATTTCTCACTTCTTTTCTTCAGGTGGAATGTCCCACAGGGAGTGGGGACTACATGAATTTGGTCGCAGTTGCAGAAGAGATTCAGCACCGCATAATTCACATCTTCGGTCGCGATATGGAGGGAAGAAGAGCTACGAACGGGGGTAACCAGAAACTGGATTATGATGTCCATTTCCGGGATTATGTTTGGTTCTATGAGGTATGGACTCGGCGCAGCTGAGACTGATTTCAAGGATGCTCATCGGTTGCAGTTCTTCCACGCTGATAGTGGCAAGGGTCTGGGAGCCTCCCATCAGACAGGTTGGTCAGGGCTTGTCGCTTATCATATTCTTCAAAGTGGGGCTAGCTGTCGCTTGCCGAGAACGCCCAAAAGTTTGTATCTCCTTATTCAATATATCACGATTTTGATCATCATTGTCTCCTCGCAGCTCCTCGAAGTGTACTTCACCACTATTTTGATGTTGGTGACATCATTTTCTAATGCTATCTTGAACCTAACATGTTATCCAGGAAACAATAGGGTCTGAATATGGCGGGGATGATGCAAAATCAGCCTATAGCACATTTGATCTCCATACCCTTGGTGATCTTTCGCCTGATGCGTTGTGAAAGTTTTGAAATGGTAACCAATGGCAGTAATATACACGAACTTTATATCCTTTAGACTTCCACAATATCAGGGTAGACAAACGAACTTTGTTTTTCAAGATAGATTAGCTTTCTTGTCAAACAAGGAATAAATTGAATTGAAGAAAGCTATGCATAACATCAATGTTTAAACCAATAAGCAAATATCAAAAGTTCCATTTGACATACTACAGTTAATATTAAATGACTTCTTCATTTTCAATGTCTTGGCCTGCTGCTAGGAGTTGCATAAGATGATCAATCTTTGCCTTGTGTATCCGGTTATGTTCCTGCCAGCCTTTCCAAGGGTGATGGGGATGCTACAAAAAATTGATTAGCTCTACATGAAAAAAGGCTGAGGATAAGGGAATCCACAAACCATCCTTCCAAAAGCTTGGAATATCTTATCTGACGTCCCAGCAGGCTTATTGAAGAAATATTTCGCAAGGAGAATATCGTCTTCACGGCTGTAACGCATTTTCTTATCTGGCGGTTGTGGCAGAGGGTCGTCTCCATCCGATCGGTCCAGCTCGTGCTTATGCCGCCGCCAGAACTTCATCCATGAGGCCCTTGAATGATGAGGCGCCTTAGTTGCGACATCTTTCCAGAACTTGACCATGTCTAATCGGCCTTGACTCCTGGTAATTGGAACGAGTTGTAAGTATTAGATTCAGGGAAAAGAAAAGAAAATTTATATCAATTGTATAAAGATGCTCACTTGCGGTGATCCATATACTTAACGAGGAAATCCACGTCATCTTGAGTGAACGCGACGCCTTTGCCTGTGGTACTCCTGAATAATGCACGCGGCGGGGTTGGGGACCGAGTTCGGATCGGGCGCGCTGAAGCTTCCCCTACTGCTGACGTCCCTCCGACTGCCGGACCATTCAACTCTCCAGGGTTCCCCGAAATATTTGAGTTTACACTCATAGTTAAGATATGTGAATGAGCGTGTGTGCCCGTACCTCCCATTGCCATGCCAAGGGTCATTGCATTGGCGTGGTGCACGTGGGTATTGGCGCCGTTCCCATTCCCTGTCGAGTTTGGATTCACGCTTCCGCTGCCTCTAGCACCACTAGCAGACGCCCCCGGCGCGTCATCGTCGAACATATCAAGATCAAGTTCCATCTCTCTATCCTCTGAAGGGGGCTCATGTGGAGACGAGGAGCGCTCTGCGTTCATAATATACCCTCCTAACCTAATCTGGTGTTTATTACAGTATCGTCGCCATGAATAAAACGTGTGGTGTGGGGCCTAGAGAAAAAAACGAGATAGTTAGCCATTTTAGTCTGCCGAAGCTGAAGAAAGGGGAGAAAGAAACCGAATAATTATTTTACCTTGACAGCGATTCGTTCACAGATCTCTCTCAAGCTCAGTACAAGGCCTTCATCTTGACAATAATCAATATATTTTTTCAGATAGATCACGTCGTCACTTGTGAACAAGTTTCCGCCATATGTGCTCTTGATCACACGCGTTGGCGGCGTTGGAGAGCGAGCTCGCGGGTTCCTGTTGATGACGAGGGCAGAGGGCTCTGTGGCAGGAGTAGGCTAGAAAAATATTGCAGCGATAAGATAGTCGATTAATAGATGAACGCACCTGCAGGCGTGTACGTTTCCTACCTCGCCTTTCTGGTTCAGGTTGAGCTGTATCAGTCGTAGATGAGGTTCTTGAAGGACCAGCAATAGCGTTCGCTGTCGCGGCAGCCGTGGTCGAGCCTGTACTGGTGGCTGGAGGGTTTGCAGTTCCAGTACTGTTATGGTTATTGTTTAAGTATTGCGAGCCACCATTTGGATATGCCTGTTCATATGCCGTAGTGTCATAGTATGGCGCCGCACCTGACACCCAGGGAGTCTCATCGCGATAGCGGTACTCGTACCCAGATGAAGGGTGTTCCTCGCTCGATTGATGGTGGGAGTGTGGCTGGGGATTCGGATGTGGATGCTGTTGCTGTTCATGTGGTTGTTGTTGGGCGTATCCAGTCCAACTTGGCGTCTCATCACGATATCGCAACGGCGGACCCTGCCACGGCTGAGGGGCAGGTCCAGGCGGAGGCGGTGGCGGTGGTGGTGGTGCGAGGGGAGGTGCAAAGACCGTGTTATGGTAAAATTGGGTTTGCTGCTGATGTTGATGTAGCAGGGGATCAATTGGAGTGAGCGAGGGCGGGGGTGCTGTAGTTGAATGACATTGAGAGGAACCTGCTCGACCTGGTAACAGACACATACCTGAGTTATTGTTACTGGTTGGTGTGGGTGTGGGCGCCGGTGCTGAAGCTTCTGCGGGAGCATTAGAAATAACGGCAGACGTATATATGACACTGTAAGAAACAAATACCATGAGAAAGGAAAGTAAGTGAAAGGGTTAAAACCTACTGCTCTTTGCCAGTAAGCTTACAGCCTGCCCAATCACTTTGGAACGTCTGTAGTTGATTAACCTTGACACACTCATGAACCCAGCGTGAGTCAAGAACAACTTTGCCTTTTTTGCCTGCGTATTGACGCCATAGATTTTGTCCCGATGATTTATATGCATCCACTGTACAATATGTTTATTATAATCCACCGGAAAGGCAAATAACACACACCAAGAATATATGTGACGCCACTATAGCCAGGTGCAACCGTACCACCGTGCCTCTGTGATTTAGTTAGCCCTTGTAGGTGATGATGGACGGATACAAATGATAAACCTCAATCATTTGTACGACTATGTGCCTGTAGTCGACATCCTTCTCGACATACATGGCAAGTGGCGTGCCAAGCATTGGATCGATGAAGAGGTGACTATTGACATTTGGGTCATCTGGAAGCTGGACTGTGGTGTCCTGTGGTACAGTGTTGGTCCTTGTGCGCCTGTTTGAGCGAGCGGGTGCCATGGGTCTCGCCCAACCTGGGGAAATAAGCGGGAGATGGTGTCCAAGTCCAACTTCGGACTTTGAATCTAATCCTCGGCCGATCATTGGCTGCCCAAATTGTTAGGCGCTAGGGACCCCGACGGTTGACGCACTTACACAATATTGAAAGCCTAGATAAGTTTATTAATGACGCCAAAACACTTCATGGCTACCTATATTAATGGGTGTCCGCAGATTTAGTATCCTTAATACTTAACACCCATACCCAAGCCGGGAATTTAATATTTCTAAACTTGACCGGTGGTACACGGATCGCAGGTGCAAATAATGAAGCTAACGTTAATCCGCGCACTGCTAATCTTCTCCATATTAATTTAAATTACTTGCGGATGGCAGAGTAGGTCGAGTTTGCGAAGCTGTTTTAGAAGGCATGTGCATTCGATCATCACTGCGGACGAGAGTCTCCTTGAAGCGAAATCATTTAGTTATTTCGAGTCCTTGCAATTATGACTTGACTACGAAACATCCGTCCAACCCGACAAAAAGTCCAAAGGTAAGTATTTTCCCCATAGTTTCTACCGCAGAGCTGTCATTCCATTGATGCCTCATCAGAAAATCCACCCTTACATTCATTCAGTGTTTTTTTATATCTATATCATGACCTTCGATCATACCGGCCGGGTGAACTATTGACTCAATGGTAACAGCTTCGACCTTGTTCGTGAGTTTCTTATTCTATCTACTCGGTTTTCAAGCCAAGTCATCTTTGGTAGGTTCTTCCCTAGCTTGTACGTAATATAACAGCTTAAATCGATGTTGATTCCACGCCACAGATGATTCCAGAACTCGCTTTGATGTGCCCCATACCCCATACCGACCGGATTGTCCTAGCATCCCAACTGCGATGGTCCACACCCTGCCATCGTAAAACCATGAATCATGATCTAAACCTACTCTTACTTGCGACCGGTATCGAATTCGGGGACTCAATCATACTACTATTGAGCAAAATATGCAGTTTGATCTTTATATACAAATCCAATGGTTCAAAATTGGTGAGCACGTCTTCTCAGAGGCAGCCCTGTGGTTTGCCCAACCACTTGCACACTTTAGAGTCATCTACATAATTCACACATCTAATATACTTCAAGTTGTAATCGTCGTACATCTGTTTGATCGAGCCTTAACCAGCTTTATCATGATCAATCGATCGAACAAGGATGCTAGTGTTTTTCTAGTGGACGCCTATAAGCATACAGATTGACTTGTAAACGCAAATTTTTATCGGAACATGGATGACAGTGACATCTAGTGTGGCTTTTTATCACCGTTCTGGACCGGGGATCGAAATTTACTTTCGTACATCCTCCTTGGTTTCAGTATTCACATATTGGGGTTCGAAAATGAAGGCTAAAAAAAATACAACGTCGAACAAAATTCACATAAACGCAAACCCAGCCTCTTGTAAAAGATAAGTAAAGAATTTATTCCATGCAGCCAAATTTTGGAACATCATAGAACATTACGATAAGGCCAGTTTTAAATAATTGACGCAGAAAAAAACTCGCCGAGCGCAACTTGCGCGCATGCCACATGCGCTACTCACCCCAGTATTTCTAGAAATTGTTTATCTTTTTCTATTTTTAACCTTTGTAAGCCCGAAATTTTCAATCCGTTGATTGGTAAGTGCGTTGATTGATAAGTGGGTTCGCGCGGACGCATGAACACACACCGGCAAAAAGCGCTCATGGTGAAGAGTTTGTATCAACGTTACATAGAATCTAATGCTCATCTGTATTTGGGCAGTTGTATGGTATCCAAGATGCACATTGGTTTCTTTCCCCAGTGAGGATGTAACGCTGAGGCCGCCGGAAGCGTATTCGCTGTCTCACGCTCTAGAGGAACGGAGGCGTAATTTTAGAATTTTAACGTTAACGGAAAGTTGAAAGGATGGGAGAATTTGGGATGGAGAGCGGATAAGCCAGACGTCGCATGTGAAAGTCCGTGGATATGATGACTATACGCGTGTTATTTTAGAGATGAAAAGGTCCCACAAGTTCGAAATCTGTCGCTTTGAAGTTTTTCTTCACTGGGTGTCAAAATAAAAATAAATTATTGGCTAATCAGAAAATCAGTGGCACTGAATTTGCTTCGATGTAAAATAATTTCCTAGCTCATCGGATGAGATCTCGAGAAAAAAAAACTTAAGCAGACTAAAGAAGAATTTCATTTGAGAGCCTCGTTGTTTAGGATAAAAGTAGAGTAGTTATAGCGGCTGTCAGTTTCGGATTGAAAACCCGGCTTCCATGACATGAGAGCAAGAATTAAGGGTCGATTCGAATACAACACAATATTTACGAGCGACAGAGCCTTGAGCTATGACCACGAGGAACACACGAGGCCCTAGTGACCTTGTAACTTTATTGTCAGTTCGTTAATTTCGGAACGACCATGTAGCCTTTACCTTGAGTTACATTGTAGCAATTGAATATTCCCCGCAACACAAAAACACCACGCAAGAAGTGGCCTTCTAATTTATATAATCTGGACTAAATGAGGTTTTAATCGTTATTCAGTTTAAGTCCATTCCGTCCGCCACTCTAGTCCAGCGTTTACTATGAATATATTGTACTCCAGAAGGTGTGGTGGACATGCTGTATCGAACCTTGATGCTATTTATTGCATCAGATGTGATACATGTAATGATGGAACAAACAAATTGAAGTCAAATTTTGCAAATGCAACACTTGTTTGCCAAGGATATATCCCTGGCACCGCCTTGTAAGTTTGCGACAAATAGATTACCAAGAGCAGATTACAACCAGACGAGAAGTCTGAAAGTTCACTAAGACCATTCGACCAGGTGATCAAAACAATTTTGATTCTGTGTGACGAGAATTTTCCGCACAGGAAGAGGCAAGGCCAAGGCTACCAGGTTCGGAAGACGATGATAATCAGAATCAAGCAATTGCCAATGACCAGATGTAGATACATCAGCTGCAATGCCAGTGATTACTAGCGCGATAACAGTCGATCATAGCAGAGATTGGAACAAAACAGGGCAGCATATGGGAACCTAGCAATAGCCATATACAAAAAGAAAGTAGAATTTGCCAAGGCACGGCCGCGTCCTATGCGGGTGCCATCCTCGTTATTAAGTTTCGGACTACAGGCCAGGCACATCCGCTTACTGTTGCTTTGATTGTTGTAAGCGACAATCTAGGCGGCAAGAGCTCTCTTGAATGTTCAAAGAGGTTGCTATGTTTGTGACGCAACTTAACGGAATAGAGACGATCGATGATCCGGTTGAGTTCGCCCTGTTCATCACTTGTATGGATGGCGGTACCCTTGCCGAAATTGAGTATGAAGCTGAAAACAATAAATTAGTCCCATGTTCTCGAGAAGGCGTGATAACATTGGCGAGACGACAATCGAGTCAGAGTTAATTGTACAAGCCTAACGTATTATGTCTGTCAAATGAGAATGGAGAATAAGGCGGAACCTATTGTGGAACCCTCCGGGGTTGGTGTGATAGATAACTTTTGATCTGGATCCGAGATACCAGGGTATCTCAGCCTGCCGAAAACCAACTTTCAAGGTGTACACAAATTGATGTACCACTTCCCAGGTGTGAAGGGCAAGAAGGTCAATATAAGGTTTAAGCGCAGCGCGACTGTATAGTACCAGAGTAGTGGGGTATGAGAAAAGAAGATTGGAGTGAAAACTATTTTGAGCAAATGTGATGCGACCTAGTTCATTGGCCACATGAACTTGATTTTAGTTGTGACATGAAGGATGAACTGAATATGCATGCTACCTGTTCACGAAAATGACGGCGAAGATCGGAGGAAAGGCTGAGAATGGCAGCATGGAACTGAGTTGTTTGATATTATTTCACCGATTGCGCATGGTCGAGCCGGGTATCAAATTGAATTGCAAGTTCACGGGAACCAAAGGGTAAGCTGTGCTCCCAAGAGCAGAGCAACAAGACAATGAGAACAAGGTAATAAATTATGCAGAAACGACAAGGGAAAGCACAAAAATGCACGAAAGATGCATTGTCCTAAGGGGGTCAGCAGGGAACAATAATAGCCATTGCTGGCAAGATCAGGGGCTGGTTCCATTTAGAAAGTGTGGTTGCTTTGGTCGAATTTGGCTGTCGGAGTTTGAAAGTGGCGTGCAACAGAAAGTTGGACTCTCACCGCCTGGGTAAAGCTTCAACTCAGTAGTCCTCCTGCGCTTCGTGTAGACTTACTTCCTCTCCTCCTCCCCCTTCCCCGCCCGACTCCATGGCTTCCGTCGCTGGCCGCAAAAAATCCATAGTATCGAGTACGGGCCTTCAGATTGACACACCTAACAGTACAAACAACATGCTCAACAAGACGACTTCTGTATCGCTCTATCAGCAATGCTCGTCTCTAAGATCTCGCCTCATGCGCATACGAGGCTTCCCTCACTACTTCGTCCTCGCGTCCTCCGCAGACTCGCGGCAGTCTACCGACCCTGTCACTCAGCTATGGGATCTCTTCTCCCTTGGTATTCCTCTCTGTTACATTTTTGATCAGCTTCCAGCGGAAGCTGGCTTCAAGAAGATAAACCACTCTACCTTTAACCAGGAGTTATTTGATGCTAAGCCTGATCATGTCAAGAAACGCGCTATTGCTCTCTTTGCCATGCAGATCAACGCGGAAATCACCCAAGTCATCCCTGGATGCGAGACCTTCACTGTCACAGACTTGTGGAATAGAAACTCAACCGACGGGCTCGTTAAGGTACGTTCTGCTATTCTCTTACCCTCATATCGCGTAGCTTGACGCATCGGGTCCAGGTAATACATACGGTAACAGCCATCGTCGATTACCTCCCCCAGGACGCATTCGAAGACTCGCCACCTTCACCTCCCTTACTATCTGCACACGAATCTTCTGATTCACTCGTTGAACTACCCCCTATACCAGCGGCTAACGCGCAAGATTCCTTGCGAAACAACCGAGTTCGCGAAATTGTGGAGACAGAGCGTAAATTCGTGCAAGATTTAGAGACTATGCAGGTTCGCTCGGTTCGATTTATGTCCGATTTATTTTGCTTAATTGACCCGGTATAGAAATACTCTACTGCCATTACACAAGGAAACCTTATCGACCAGGATACCATTCATCTCCTCTTCCCCAATTTAAACAAACTTCTAAACTTTCAACGCAAATTTCTTATTCGGCTGGAAAGTACCGCTGAGCTGCCATGGGAGGAACAACGTTGGGGCCAACATTTTCTAGAGAGTGTGAGTAACTTTTCGGGTCTCCCGTTGTTATCGCTCATTTTTGATTCATATATAGGAAGAAGAATTCATTGTGTACGAGCCATACTGCGCCAACTACAAGAATGCCTCAGAACTCATGCTGGCAAATGAACAGAATCTTCTTGTGAGTTGTTGATATTCATTTGTTATCGCAACGTGGTTCACGCCCGTCCAATTGTTGTCGTGACAACTGTCAACTATCTGCCACGCGAGTTGCCGATCGGGTTTAGCCGTTTGCTGACTGATCATTTAACAGCCGCTCAATCATTTGCTCAAAGTGAAAGGCGAGCTCACTGCGCTTCTAATCACGCCAATTCAAAGAGTTTGCAAGTACCCACTCCTACTTGACGTATGTCTGGCTTCCCCTGAATCGCTTCTTATCGTGCTGATTGACTGATATGTGTACAGTCACTTCTGAAAGCAACGTCGACTTCAGAATATCCGTATTTCGATGAACTCAAGCGTGGGTCGGAAGCTGCAACCCGCATTCTTGTAAGGATAAACGAGGCCCAACGCCGTGCCGAAAATGAACAAACTGTCAAAAGCCTTCACTCACGTATAGACGACTGGAAGGGTCATCATCTCGAGAACTTTGGCGAACTCTTGCTTGATGATATATTTGTGGTCACCAAGTCCGATATCGACCGGGAGTACCATGTGTTCCTCTTTGAAAAGATTATCCTATGCTGCAAGGAAGCGCCATCATCGCAAGCTCCGAACGGGCGGAACAAGGTTGGCAAGAGCAATTCTATTTTGAAGAAACAACCCGCACCACCACCGCTGACACTTCCGGGAGGTGTTGGGCCGCCCGCAAAAAAGGATACCCCCCTTCTTTTGAAAGGAAGAATATTCCTGGGTAATGTCACACAGGCTGCTCCCGTTCCAGCAAGGTACTCTACAGGTTAGATAAGCACTGTCAATCTGTATCATCTTTTTCTGATGCCCCCTTTAGCTTCCAATTCTCCACCACAATTCCCTCTCTCCGTATGGTGGAAAGGTGATGACGACTTAGAATTCTTTACTCTTCGATGCAGGAGAGAAGACCAGATGCGACAATGGGAGGCTCAAATAAACCGTCTCATCCGAGAGACAGCTCATAGGCGCGCCTCGGAGCGTACCAATACCGGTATGGCTCGGATTATTGCAACAAACAACAGCACAAACCCATCTATGCGTACAACCTCGGTCTCTCATAATTTCAACAGTCCCATATCGATGTACTCGGCTACGACCCGCAGCGGCCGTTCAAATTCGACCCACCCTTACGGAGGTGAAGAACAATCTGGATCTCCCAGTACTACTTCGTATTACAGTAATGGACCCCAAGGCTATCCACCCCATAACGGCTTTGAATTCGAGCCCGACGAAGATGATTATGAGGATTATCCCCCAGCCTCAAATGCTTCCAATTATCATTCTTCTGGACGGGGGACACCCCTTGGCACACGTAGGAGCAACAACGCTCTCAGCCTACAGCCAGAGCGAGATTCAATGGCTGGCTATGAACGACCTCGAGCACAAACGGAGGGTACCGACGGCCCCGTTATAGCACAATGGCGACAGGGACTTCCCCCACCTGTTCCTGCGAGTGCCGCCTTACCAAATTCTACCCGACCACTCACCCCCCGATTGCACTCAAACGCGAGCTACCAGTCAGATGCAAGTTTCGGCAATGTCCCCCCGAAATCTGCTCACCGCCCACCTCTACGAAGTCAATTCAGTTCGACAAAACTGAAGTCCAGCGACTCATCTGATTACAGAAGTGCTCGATCAGCGACGCCCACCCTCGTTTCAGGTCAGCCTCAACAACCGCCTCCCTTGAATCGTTCTCGCAGCGCAAGTCAACCTAGTGCTTATGTGCCAAAATCGGTCCCTCCTCCTCTTCCTGTAACGACTCGTTCACAGTGGAGCCGTAACAATGTGCCTACGAATAAGCGTGGCAGTG
Source organism: Cystoderma amianthinum (assembly GCA_036936965.1). NCBI lineage: Eukaryota > Fungi > Basidiomycota > Agaricomycetes > Agaricales > Squamanitaceae > Cystoderma > Cystoderma amianthinum. The sequence goes on from JASFDA010000001.1 coordinate 59,519, forward strand.
GGTCAAGCCAGTCAACAGGCGAGGAGAGTTCAGATTATTCTCCCAATAGCTCTTCTCCCATTACTCCATTCGGGTCGAGTGAGTCTTCACTTGGCGGTGTAGGCATTCGTAATTCTCGGCAGACATACGAGAATGGACCTCCCGTGAAGGTCAAGGTGCACTTCAACGAAGACATCTTTGTCATCCAGGTGGCGCGGACGACTGAGTATGATGACCTAGTGGAGAAGGTTGGTCGGAAAATTCGGTTATGTGGACCAAGACGAGATGATGGGCCGCTGCGTGTCAAGTACAGGGACGAGGATGGGGACATGGTATCTCTTGGATCGACAGAAGACGTGCAGATGGCCTTCGAACAGTACCGACCGGGAGGCCAAGTCATTCTCTATGTGACATAAGATTCCTTGTTTTGCCTTTTATTTTTCACTGGTTTCCTCCCGCCTTTTCGCATTTCCTACTCATGACATCATTACAACGCATACCTTCTCAACGCATTCTCAACAAAAATACTCGCCTACTTGGGCTCTCATATACATCTCATCATTTGACTTTTTGTCGTTAAAGGGACCCTGTTCGCATCCAGACATTCGTTCTTCGGCTTCGCTGTATCAGTTTTGGCCTTGCCCTTCATTTTTTTTTTCGCCCAATCTTGTCACTCTTTTACCTCTCTCCGATCATTATCCTGACATTCTTATAGTCCCAGTCATTCCTTGGATTATTCGAGGCTTAATCACACACCCTCCTTATGCGTACCCTTTCTCTCACTACTCACCTAAATGTTATTTGTCTCTTTTACCTTGGATTTTTGCCCTGGCAAGGCCGATATGTCTATCAGGAGGATAATTTTTTTGTAATATCAATAGAAGAATTGCTATAGTCGTGTAAAGCACAATGTCTGATGCAGTTGATTGTCGGGAGACATGAGTTGAACCAAGGGAACCTTAGACGAGGATTTTGGTTTGCGTCAAGGTGATCGGATCACCAACCAATCCCGTTGCGTATGATGTAAATAAGTAAGTAAGTATCGCACGCATATCTTCTATGTATTCCTGAAGAAACATTCAGGAATCATTCTTACTTGAAATCAAACTATGAAGAGTGCAAAGCTGGGATCTCGAGAGAGCGAAGGAAGTACCACCCACTACGCTAGAGTGGTCCGTCATCTCAAAGTACGGAGGGCTTATATTCTAATCCTAGTCTTTCCCCCATTCAGAACCAATTGCCCGAAGATTGTTAATATCCGTTCAGACACGGAAGTGAACCGTTCAAGGCCATTCAAGATGTACTCTGCTCAGTTGTTCCTTGCTCAATAATTGTAACTCAAGATGGCTGCCAGTTATCACGGTTATCCAAGACTGTATTGGCCCCCAGCAGTAGGCACTACCTGTGCCCCTTCGCCCAACCTGTCCCGTGTCCCCGCGGGTCGAATGAATATACTGAGTACGATCATATTATTCGTATCTGCCACCGACAGTAAGACCCTCACCGGATCACCCGCAGCCACCGTTCCGCCATTTTAGAAACGCTGCCAGCATTATTTAACCTTCTGACCAAGCAATCTCAACGAATGAACTCGCAGTGGTTGCACTCCAGACAATGACAGAAATTCTTCCAGTGTTGATTGTACGTAGCTCATGTATATCTTGTTTCCAGGCTAAGACTTTCCAAGGTTGGATCTGGACCTGCAGGCCTTGTATCTGCCCTTTTGCTTGCCCAAAATGGCATAAAGGCTAGGATTATTGAAAAAGACGAGAAGTTCCACGTTGGAAATCGTGGATCTGGTATCCAGGTTAGTGGCCCGCCTTTTCAAAACAAATTTTTTCTTGATATTTTCTCCGACAGCCCCGAACTTTCGAATTATTCAAGCTCTTAAGAATCCTTGATGACGTACAAAAGCTTGCAACACCGATCAAAACAATGCGTGCGTACAAACTACCTGGTGGCACAGAACCCGCACGGACTTGGAACTTGTACGATGTGCAAGACCCGTTACCTGATCGACCATACGCAAGTTTCTTTTCTTTCCGTAGCAGCACCAATCCCTTACCTTTTCAATCATAGCCTAATGGGGCCACCCTTGGCCAAGATTTGCTGGAAGAAATTCTGCGTAATCACCTAGCCAAGCTTGGAGTGTTCGTAGAATTGAACACAGGCCTTATCGCCATTGAACAAACCCCCAACTCTGTTGTCGCTACTATCGCCCCACACGTAAACGGACAACCAACCGAGGAACGCAAGACCATTAACGCTAGATATCTTATCGGTGCTGATGGCGCCAAGGGTTCGTCAAATTCTTCCCTCGAGTCACATCCGCTTTACAGTTTGGTCAGGTCCTACGCGTAAATTGCTTGGGCTTACGTTTAAAGGCGAAACTCGAGATGCAGATGGCCAAGTTTGGGCGGATGTCGAAATCAAAGGGCTAGGAACTGATGTGTGTATGCTCTGCCTCTTAAATTTATGTGGCCCTAATGCAATGTCAGTATTGGCATATCTGGCCAACGCCCGGTCAATATACGTGTGTATTTAATTTTCATTAGGATGGGCCTACCTCTTAAACTTCCAATGCTAGGATTATGGCAAAGCCTTTTTTCCGTCCTGACGGGAATGTTTTTGGGGTTGGAGTCTTAGGACAACATTTTGACCCCAAAGACCTCGCAGAACCAGAAAAGCTCAAGGCATTCTTTGCAGCCGAAACCGGACGCACCGATCTAGAGTTTGGCAATTTTAAATGGGTGTCATACTTCAGGTGCATTGCATACTATCGTTATAAAACCTTCGTAACTCTTTCCTAGGCCTAATATAAGGATGGTGGACAACTTTCAGCAAGGCAGTGCTTTTGTTGTAGGGGGTGAGTAGATTTCACAGATCTCTTGAAATAATGAACTTGAAGCTATGCTGGCACGAAGATGCAGCGCATGTCCATCCTCCGACGGGCGGTCAAGGCATGAATCTCAGTGTGCAAGATGCTGTCAGTATTATCCCCACGAGTGGTCGAAATTTTGGGGTGCTAATTTCTATTCAAGTCCAATTTAGCGTGGAAATTGGCGCTCGTGCTCAAAGGGCTTGCCCCGGAATCACTTCTGTCGACATACAACGCGGAACGAACTCCTGTCATTGCCCACATGCTTCGAGCAACTGCGGCCCTGCTTACACACACAACTTCCGAGGTTAAGGATGCAGCAACTGTGCCACAGGAAGCCACCAAATCTGGGTGGCTCCGGTGGAAGAACTCGGCACTCTACCTCTTTGGCATTAACTATCGGTTCAGCGAAATCGTTGTCGAAAAACGTGGTATAACACCGTCTGAAGACCTAATTGCACGTTCATATGCCGGATATGACGAATTCGGAACGCTCTGTGCGGGTGACCGCATGCCAGACGCTCCTGGCCTTGTGAAAGAAGATGGCACGATGACCTCGTTGCTTGATATCCTGAGACCAAATATGCATACCGTACTCGTCTTTGGGTCGAGTGGCACTGAGAAAGTCATCGAAGCCATTAAACGGGTTCCCTCAAGTGTCGTTCAGAATTTCATTATTTCTAACAGTGCTCCTGGCGAACCCGCAGCCGACGTGACTGTCTTGTTTGATAAAGAAGGTCATGCGAAAGATGCGTATCGAGTGGACGGGAGTTGGCCTTTGACTGCTTGCATAGTCCGTCCTGATGGCTTTATCGGTGCCATTGTGCCCGATGCTGACGGAGTAATTCGTTACTTTTCGAAAATCTTTAATTTCTAGCAATCAGAAAAGTGGAGGCCGTTGCACAATGTACAGTATATATATTAGACCGGTAACCGATCCCTCTGTTAATTTCTAGCAATCAGGAAAGTGGAGGCCGTTGCACAATGTACAGTATATATATAGCTTAGCGATCGAAAGATTTACCGCAGCTGCTTACATATTTATACATGCGTGGACTCATTCATTGCCTTAGATACAAGCATCTCACATGCCTAGCAGCTTGGACGTGCACATTAAACCGGAACTCTTTTCTCTTGGTTTTCTCTCTCATATGGTCGCTGTGAGAAACTTTAAGATGGATCTTAGGTAAATAATCAGGCGGTCATGAAAATATGGACCGGTGCTATTTTTATGAACAGCAAAGTTAAGCGATGCACAATCTTTAAAGCATTAATTTTCTACGATTGAGTAAATCCGGTGATGCCACTGAAGCCCGTGATGGGACCTATAGAAGGTTTTTAGAATGATAAATGTGGGAAAACAAAAGGCACTTGCCCGCACTCCCGCCGCTCGTTTTCAGGTCACTCCAATTCCAAGAACCTTCAGTGGATGTCAACTATTGTAAAACAATAAACGCTTTTAATTCTAACTCACCAGTGCATGATCCTGAACCACAGTTGACTGCGACTTGCTTGGCGCCGCTAGCAACCGAGATAGAGGAAGTCGAGCCTGTAAAGCTAACACCCTGATATGAGGGTTTAGCAATATTACATAGACCTCAGAAAAAGAAATATTTACAGAGAGCTTAACACCAGTGCCAGGGGTGCCAAGGGTACTTGGATAACTCTAACAACAGGTCAGATATTTGTGAAAAGCTTCCATAACAAACTAGTTACTTGATCGATGAGTACACCGAATTGAACGCAGCCGGTGGCAGTATTGCCCTGGAAAGTTGAATTTCTATTAGCAAAGGGTTGTGGGATTGGAGCCGTGAATGAAATCTTACACTATAGGTGATGCCTGAAACAGTACTTCCAGTTGCGGTGGCTTTAGTTTTGATGCGAAGCGCCTGCATGCTAATCAAAATCATTAGACCTGATAGATACTTGCTGATTTTTTATCTCGTACTTATTGGTAATGGTATTGCCCGAGATCGTTACGCCCGATACTGCGACGTCCGATGATATGGACCCCTTGAGAAATGGCTCCAGCTCAAGTTTGCAAAAGTTTTGACTAGGCACGTACCACAGAAATTCCATGACCACCAACGCACGTGTTTCCACTAAATACAATATTTGAGCCTTTGTTGATGGCAAGGCAATCGTCCTAATGAAATTCGTAAGATTATAATGTTGATTCAGGGCATTTATCGTCCAACCTGGTTTGTTACATGGCTGACAAGAGATTATGAGTCAAACTCAAAAGTGTTGTGTCAAATTCCACGCACCTATTTTGAATAGTGACGCCGCTTCCACTGACATCAAACCCATCAGTGTTAGCGCCTTTGCGGGAGGATTAGGCATTGAACAGCATCGCGAATATTGGTGCTCACCAGCAGGCTTGCCGCCACTTTTGGAATTAGCGGCGGCTCCTTGCGCTAAAAAAAATTAATGTAAGCAATGAATTCAAATTTAACGCTTTAACTTACAATTATCGACAGTCAGACCAGTCATCAGTAATGTCCCAGGGTTTGATATGGCGAAGACACGACCGGGTGAGTTCACGGCTTTCACATTCTAAAATAGAATCCTAAATATATGTCATAGTTTCGTAAGTAGCGCTAAGGCATACCTCCATCGTTCCCGATATTTCGATGCTATGGTCATTGTTACATTACGCAGCTTAAAATTCATACGACGGCTTTACCTCATCATCGGGTCTGGCTTTTGAACGCCACCGTTGATGCCTTGACCATCCTGATAGTTCATTAACGTGAAGTAAATATTGATAATACCGATACACTTACCCAATAAAATGGACCTCCGCCATCAAATTTGTGATTATTTCCATTAACTAGCTAATGTCAGGAAGCAGTACGGAAGACAAAGTCACGACGTACATGTTATAGAGGTGCCCCTGTATAGTATCATTAAAACACGATTTTCAAGTCACATAAGAAATATATACTTAATGCTGAAAAGAGGCCCAGCCCAACTTTTGTTTCCAAAAATAATATCACCCACTGTCGATTATCAAAAAGGGGCTTTGACGAGGGAAATGAACGCGACTAACTCTGATTAATAGTTGTCCCAGTGATGAGGGGTTGTAGGGATAAACCTGAGCCAGCGGGGACAGTAAATCCGTTGAGAGTGATTGTAGTACACGCTATGGCACTAGCAACATCTATTGACTCTTGAGAAAATCGAATAACATAATTCAAAGAGGCTAGATACCAGACAGGGAGTTTATAACTCCTGTGCAGGCGAATGCGCTGCTTGCGAGGGATAGTAGGGTGATTGAGAAAAGCATACTTGAGATCTTGTCGTAGCAATTGTCTGAACAAACGAAAGCTTTATAGTGAATGAGCTAATTAGATATAGCAACAACGATTATAGTAATGGCCTTACAAATTTAAACGCGGATCTTCCTTCACAATAATAACATAGAAGTGATGGTCACCCGACAGCACGACCTTCGGCCAGCACATCTTTTTCGGGCTTTATGGCTGAAGTTTCGCACAACGGGGAAGCAATAGACGGCTTAAAATGATTATAGGCCCTGAATGTCAGTAGAAAAGCCTGTTTGAGGTTGACTTTCAGCAGTTCTGGACAGGGAATCTTGACATACTGATATCTTTGGAGCCTAGGGTTTGTTAACAACGAGTCTATTTAACTTTTTTGTCGATTTGAGCGCACGTTGAAACGGTCATGAGATCATTAGAATTATAGAAGTTTGCTGGCAAAGTTGCACGGCTGATGAGAGGGGTCTCATGGATAGGCGAGGGATCATCAATCAATGTCGTCCACAATATCGTGTTAAATTGAGTCTTTTAAACGATGGGTATCCAATGGGTGGGGTTGGGGTGGGGCAGATTACAGAAAAGAGTTGAGCCGCTGCGGTCCGGCAAGAGGCTGATTTCCGGTCCGTATTTAGTTCTCGGTCCGGGGTTCTCATCATACACAAGTGTGTGTATTTTCTACACCATCAACGTCACGGTTACAAATGCATGTCCAGGGAAAAGGTTTGGTCTTTGTTGTTATACTGAAAGCTAGTTGATGAAGACTTGAAATGTAGAAACTGTTGGCACAATCCAACGTCCTTACTTGGGCGAATTCCCAACCGAGCTCCTTCTCATTGTATTCAAACAGCTTTCCAATCCGGACCTGTATGAGATTGCTAAGCTGTCGCGAAATCTCAACGATATTGCTACTTCGATCCTCTTTCAAAGGTTTTCAACCTTAGATCCTTCCTCCAGTTGTCTCGTCTCCCTCCAACCCGACCTAGACATCATTGGTCCGGCGCCCCTGGACGCGCTCTCCGTTCTCCTGATCTCTCGTGTTTCTGAGATCCGACACCTTTATTGCAGAATTCGTTTAACAAGTCCAGATGGTAGTATACTGCGAGGCATGCGGCGTCTCAGTCGCTTGCTTTCCCAGTTGTCTGTTGTTCAGGCGTTCACCCTCAGTTGGGTGGATAATCCAACGGTTGCATTGTTTGATCACAAGAGTCTACTTAATTTTCTAGAGCAGTTATCGTGCTTGTTGGATATGGTTATACTCAAGTCTTGCATTCGGTTTTCCATTCATGGCACAAATGCTATGGCAAAATATTATCAATTTCAGCGTCGGAAGGGATTCGCTGCTTTCTTGGATGTATGTCAAAGGATGGTTGGAACACAGCTAGAATTGCCTTCAGCACAACTCATTGGTTCCGGATGGAGGTATCGATGCCTCCTAGATTCCAAGAATGCTTTGATGACGTGTTCCCCCTTGGCCTTGCAACGCACACAACTTACACATATATCTATCCGCACCAAATGCCTCCTAGTTCCGCCTTTTTCTGCATGGGCATTTTCAATGATGACGGCGTCACCGATTGAATCGCTTACCCTTGAATGGGAAAATGAGCTTTTGTCCACTGGCGAATACTCTGCAGTTTTTGCACAGCTGGGCAAGGCGCTGCCAAAGTTATCGTCACTTAGGTTTGGTTCTTACGACAAAAATGTCCTACCCCTTCTTCCGAATTTCCTTTCACAATTCCCTCAGCTCATGACTATCGATCTAAGTACGAGTGTTACCCTCGTCCCAAGCCCCTCCCACACAATTCACACGTCTTATACTCTTGATAACCTCATAACTATCACATGCATCCCATGGATGATGATTCCTCTCATGAATCACTGGAGAGCTCTCCCAAATCTCAGAAGAGTCCACTTCATTCTACGCATGCATTACCTGAACTATTTCGACCTGGAATACTTCTCACAAGTCATAGAAACGCTAGGCCGCCTTGATACACCAACTCTTGACATTTCCACTGCTCTCATGTTTGATGAGCCTCGCCTGAAAATGGTAGATGATGATTTCTCGAAAATCACTGATGCCGCATGGTCTCGGTGGGAGAGCGTGTGCTGGTATATTCAAACAGTGACGATCAATCTGCCTTGGAGTTTAACCTCTAGCACTTCTTTTATCCCTCCAGTTTTGTTGTGGCTCAAGTTATTTCCAGATCTTACCAGACTCTCAATTTCCTGTCACATGGAAATTTCCCTCGATGCTTACTCCATTCATTCGATATGTAAGCGGTGTCCGAAAATTTCATCCTTCGTACTCAACTACAACAGTCAAACCATTGACAAAGGGCCATCAGACAGCTGATATTCACCTTGGATACCTGGCTTCGTGCCTTTCCTACATGTTCCGGTTCCTTCTCGTGGTTATTCTTGCCTCAACACAATTCTATTTTCAGTCCTGACAATGAACCTCCGGTTTAAAAGCATCAATAAGGTAATATTAGAATGACAATTATTGTATTGTAGGGAGCTGTGGGACAATTAATTGGCTTCGTCTGATGCATTGAAGTTTTGAATCAGACATTGCAGAAAAAGCAGCATGCCTTAGTTTCATTAGGTACTTAATACAAAATGAGCTCGCCATCGGGGAAACAGGATATTTTTCAAGCAGACCAATATGGCCATACAAAACCCAACATTTTACAAAGATAACGGAGTTGAATATATATAATTTGTTAGGATTGGGTAAAGCCGGTGATTCCTTTGAAGTTTGTAATGGGACCTAGAGACGATAATGATGAACAGAGAGTAAACCAGCTGATGAAATCGAATCTCACCTGCTTTCCCTCCGGAGACTTTGAGGCTGGCCCAGTTCCAAGTACCTTGAGGATGTTGGTTAGTTGATAACAAACACTATTATCTGCAGTTATGTACCTGTGCAAGCCCCTACACCGCAGTTGACTGCTACCTGCTGGGCGCCGCTGTTGACAGAGAGAGAGGTGGTAGCTCCCGAAAAGGTGATACCCTGTCAGGACGTTATGAGCATTATTCTCATGTTAAAAAGAGAAGACCCACAGAAATTACGACACCAGTTCCGGGTGTGCCGAGAGTATCGGGGTAGCTCTATAAACAATCGGTGAGTTTTTACAGAGGCAAGCATGTATCACAAGTAAGCAAACCTCATCAATGAGTACACCAAATTGACGCAACCCGGTTCCCGTATTTCCCTAACGAGTCTTGAGTAATGAATTATTTAAGTACGGTCAATAGCTTACCGTGTAAGTGACGTTAGTGACTTTGCTCCCAGTTGAGGCCGATTTTGTCTTGATGCGAAGCGCTTGGTCACTGCGAAAGGAAGTCAGATTTGTTTGGGTATTTCGTTAACTTACTTGTTGATAATAGTGTTTCCAGAAATAACAACACCAGACACGGTAACATCGGAGTCGATAGATCCCTGTATAGATGGATATGAATTTGGGGCGGAATTGATCCTGGCCTACCCACCACAGAGATTCCATGTCCGCCAGAGCAAGTGTTCCCCTTGAAGACGATGTTGGAACCTTTATTGATGGCGAGGCAGTCATCCTGATATATATAATGTATTTAGCAAGATGGTAATGCTACCGCAGAGCTTGAAATTTCCCACCTGATTTTTGATTACACTGACAGAAAGAAGCGTTGTTAATTACAAAAACTAGCTTGTAAGTAGGCGATTTTGCAAACCTGTTTTGGATTGTTAGGTCCGTGGTGCTGACATCAAATCCATCGGTATTATGACCTTCAGGAAGCGATTTAACATCAATAATACAGACTGTTGAAAAGGCTTACCGGCAGGAATGCCTTTGCTGTTGGCGTTCGGTAGGTCCCCCAAAGCTAAGAAGCTTGCATCGACAAAGTTATTGTTGAATCAAATTTTTATAAACGAACAATTATCAATCATCAAGTTGGTCATTACGAGTGGTGCGGGATTTGACACCGAGTACGTGCGTGCGGGCGAGTTCAAAACAACAACATTCTGCAATTTTTTTAAGCCTGCGCATTTTGTCCGCCTATCGGATGACAGACCTCAAAGGTTCCAGAAATCTTGATTCTGTCGATGTCATCACTTTGAGGATACTTTCAAGAATTGAAGATATGAAAGTGCTTACTTCATCATCGGAGCGGGCTTTGTAACACCACCATTACCACCAAGGCCATCCTAAATCACGTTAACTATCAAATTTTTTCTTCTTGCGTTAAGGTACAGACCCAATAAAAAGGACCTCCGCCGTCAAACTTGTGGCCGTTCCCATTAACTGCGAAATGTTAGCCTTTAATACCACGGCTGGTGGAATCTCTCACATGTTATGGATGTACCGCTTCAGAGATTATTATGATCAGTCATAATTCAAGGCAAAGAAGTTGTATGCACCTAACAGTGAAAAGAGGTCCTGCCCATGTTTTGTTCCCAAATGCAATATCTCCCACTTTGGCGTGGTCAAGCTCTACCATTCAAAATTTATAATGACACTTACTCATGTTCACTGTAGTTCCCGTAGCAAGTGAGAGTGTCAAGGCTTCACCAGCTGGTACTGTAAATCCATTCAGCGTGACAGTAGTACACTTCACAGCGTTTGCAACATCTATAGCTCAATAAGAAACATCAATGGGCGTAAACTTGGATTGCGACGTACCGGACAATGAGTTGATGACTCCGACGCAGCTGGCAGCAAATACGCTGGATGCAAGAGAGAGGAAAGTAATCGAAGAGAGCATGTTTGTGAGCTTGAATAAGGATCATGTCAAAAAACAGGATCCGTTTTATAGTAAACGAGCTCGGTGAAGATGCCCCCAAAAATATACAGGTTCTTCAGCACGATTCCACAAGAGGGAGAAACAGTCAATGTCGACAAAGCTCAGGGTTTCATGTTCCGGACGTACCAACAAGTACCATTTATGTTTTGGCACATTCTTTTTGGTATTTTCGCGCGGATGGTCATCGAGGTGAGCATCAAATAGTTAGAATAGACATGCTGGAACATCAATGTCCCTGAGCGAAACAACGAAAAAGGGCCGTCGACTTCTTAATAAAACGAGACACATGGTCATGTCATGCGGTCATGCGATTCTTTGTGTGCTGGCAATACGGCAAACTTGAACTGTATTGAATTCGAGCATAGATGTTTACCGAGCCTGAAAAAGTACGGAAAGAGTCGGCCCGATGAAGATCAGCAGCAGCCCGTCAGGTTTTCGATCCGAGAGTGAGTTATCACCTGGTTTAAGAGAGGTCAAGATCGAGGACGTGAAGTCTATATTTTCCACGTGGTTTTACATGCACTCTGATATTTTTATTAAGTCCTTTATTCGATTGTCACCTTGGCAAGACTAATCAAGACTTTTGGCTCCAAGGTCCAAAGGGTATCAATGAGGCCGGACAGAAATGTTCCTGGTCCTTGAACATCTGCTCTTTGAACTGCCAGCTCAGCAGCTACAGTAAGAACCAGAACGCTGGTACAATAAAGCGCGTTAGAGGTGTTATTTTTGAGGTAATAGAATCAGACATACCCAGTGATAGATCCTAAAAACATATCGCCGTAAACCAAATTTCCTTGCTTCAGATTACTGTTCTTCTCCAAGGAATCTGCAGCTGCACAGTAAGTAGCTACAATGCTTCCCAGAACACACCCTGAACCCGTAATCCGCCCAAGAATTTCGTGACCATTCTTTAATGATACAACGGAGATTCCGTCCGACACGTAATCGGTTGCGCCTGTTAGTATCACAACACATCCTGAAAGTAAAAAATCAATGAAGAAGGGTTACATTTCGTGGCAATCATCACGCACGTTCCTTCTTCGCTAATTCCCGGACGAATGCCACTGGATCTCTAAATCCGGGACCTGTGCTGTCAACGCCTTTAGAATCCACCTTTTAGAGCGTAATCAATGACGTGGTCATCATTAAAGTATATGATGAACCTCTTCAGAACCAGCTAAGGCGGCCAATTCCCCCGCATTTCCTTTGATGACACTGGCTTGCCACAAGTCAAGAAATTCTATCTCGTCGTGAAGAGTACTTGCAACAGCGACAGGATATTCTTTCACCTTTGACACATTGTTTCCTAAAAGCACTTGCGCCAACTCCCACTGGATCAAATATCACAGGCTTCTTGTAAGAGTTCGCAAAGAAACCTAGAATAATTATAGCTATTTTTTCATATCTCACAGAGAAAGTTCAATCACCTGCTTTCTGCATCCCCTCTTTCCCGGCAGAACCCATGGTGCCAATGTTAACCAAGAGAGACCCAGAAATCCGAGCCAGATCTTCCATCTCTTGAGGTTCAGTCGCCATTATCGGACTACCGCCAAGAGACAATGTAACATTTGCCGATTGAGTGGCGACAACGTTGTTTGTGATCTAAAATACGGACAATACAACTCACTCAAGATCGAATATACGCCTGAGAATGAGAATATTTACTTGGTGAACCAAAGGGTTGAGCTGGCGTACCCTCTCCATCAGTCGAACGACTCCTTCTAGAATGCGTTCTGTTGAAATTACGCCGGATGAGTATAAACCTGAGGCGGGCCGGGGAGAAGCCTCGTCATTGAAAGCTCTTATGGTTTTTAAAAGCCTCTCAGCAGCGAAACGAGGTTCAGGTGATCCCATTATATCTGAGACTACAGCTACCCCGTTCAGTGATCGATTTGACTTGGAAACGCTTCCATACAACAGTCGAAGAACGTTCGTAGATTTGATTCCACCTAGAATTAACAGACTCAACTCAGGCATTTCAAAATTCCAAGGAAAGATTATACCAATTGCGACGGCTTTCACGCCTGTTCCATCCAGTACTTCCAAGATAGGCCCTACACTTCTTACTCCCACAAGTGGACTTGTTAGTTTCTTAGTCTGAGTCCGGTATATCGCACCGATACCAATATAGTCCGCTCCATTCTGCACTGCGGCTTTGGCATGGCTTATACTGTTACATGAAATTCCAATTATCGATCCTACTGGCAAAATTCGGCGCGCTTCTGCGATTGGCATGTCTAATTGCCCAAGATGAACACCATGCGCGCCCATAGCCAATGCGACATCGACACGGTCATTAATAAGAAGAGGCACATTGAAACGATCACAGATCTCTTTGGAGGCTCTTGCTATTTGAATAAACTTCAGAAAACGATTAGTATTTATGATACAAGTTGTAGATTATAACTTACTTCGGCTGTTTCTGCATTCTTCTCACGAATCTGGACAACGGTGACACCTCCTTGTAGTGACTGATACCATGGGTGAAGAGACAAGTTCCTTGGCTGTTGAAATGAAATTTACCTCTTCTAAACATGTCAAATAATCCTGGCAGACAGGGTATCAGACAACATTGTGAAACTGAGGGCAAAGCATCAGACTTTTCCATGGGGAAGCAATTCACGTCCAGTAACAAGATATAAGGAGTAGTCAATATCAAGCATGATAGTATTGCTTAAAAGGGTTCTCAAATTTTATACAGTGTTATGTAAAACACTTACTTGGAACAGAAAAGTGAATTGCCTGAATTGTGCAATAATGAATCTGAATGTATTTTTGTTTTTGATATTCCGAATGGAGTCGTCTCAACTCTTGTACTATGCCAAAAAAAATACTGGAATAAAGTACAATCACTGAGCGTTGCGGTTTCTTCGAGAGTGTCGAAATGTCACAAATACAACTAATACTTGGGGATGGCGTGACAGATTAGATGATTTCCCGGGCCGTGGCAGACTGGCAGTGCCACCTTTTAACAACTCCCTCTCTCATTTAAAAAAAATGTCGATCTTGTTACAAAAGCCGTGTACGGGTTTTATACATACGATAGAATCTTTTTTTCTCAACTGGTATACAGCAAAATTCCACTAAGCTTGTCATAATATCATGGGACATGAAAGTATGTAACTTGAGATATATTACAGTAAATAAATAATACTTATCGGCAGACGTTGAGTTCAATTTCCCTCACAAGCCTTCGCACAGGGGAAAACAGCAAGATTATGTATGTACCCTAGCAATGGTAGTACAACAATCGAGAACGGGAGACGCAAGTGTAAAATGGTAAATAGATTGTGGGTAACGATATATATATGAGGGATTCTTCTGTCAAGAAGATTTTCACCAACTATACTGGCCATCATGCTGGGGTAGCAGGTGGATGAGATCCTATGGTGGGTAAGTCATTAAGGATAATCAAAAAAAGGCGGAAGCACTTACCTCCCCGGTCTCCTCCTCGACCACGACCCCGCCCACCACGTCCACGCTCACCATCCCCACGCCAATGGTCACCACCTCCGCCACGTCCACGAAAGCCTGAAATATACCATTAAGAACACGAAATAGCTGGTAATGGTGTAAAATAACACATACCGCCACGATCACCGCCACGGAAACCTCTGTATCCCCCACGGTCTCCTCCACGATCACCACCGCGGAAGCCACCACGGTCACCGCCACGGAAGCCACCACGGAAGTTACCACGTTCACCACCTCCTCTGAAACCGCGTCCACGAGCGCGACTCCCTCTGGCCTGCGTAAAGCCATCATCTTCTTCTTGAGGGTGGGCCGCAGGGGCTTCCGCAACATGGCCATTAACAGGAGCAAGCGTTACTGGTGTCGCTGAGGCATCGTCTGCAGGCGTTGCAGAACCTGATGTACCAAATTTAGCATGTAGCCCAGCAATGGGGGGTAGACCAGCTTCGTCGTCATTGGCCCAGTCAATGATCCCTGAGACCTTGATAAAGCAGAAAATAAGGATGAGTAAGCTGGTTAAAAAGGAAAAACGTACGTCTCCAGCCTGCACCTCGGGTGCCGCATGGCCATTGATAACTTCTACGAGTGGAGCCGATTCAGCAACTTGAGGGGAACCATCCTCTTCGTGACCAACAGCGTCAGAACGTTCGACCCATTCGGCACTATCCTCAAATGATGGTGTTTCAATTTCGCTCTCTTGCATGAAGTGGAAGCTGCTTGACGCAGGTACTGTTTCAGGGAGTCCAGAAACAGGGGCCTCAGTCTCTGTGCCTGCTGATGACAGAGGCGCAGCCGGTGGTTCCTCTTCAACTGGTTCCTCTTCTTGAATTGGCGTTGGAGCACGAGGAGGATTTAGACCAAGACTTGCGATCTCAGAGAGTCGCGTGACTGATGCGTTGGTTAGTTTATGTGTGTCTGCAAAGCAGAAATACTCACAAGAAATTCCGTCGAAGTCACCAGTTGAGAAAAGGAAACCATTAATAGCTGCTTCCTTTCTATCATTATCATCGCCAACCAACGCTTCTGCCGCTGAAAAGAAAGCTGCCTGTTCGGTTTCCGACGCTGTAGAAATATCAAGTTGACCAGAAACTAGCAACGCCCGTAGACGTAGGACATCAAGAATATCAGTGACTTTGGATATCAGGGAAGCCTGTTACCAGTGAAAGTTCAATGACGTGGCTTAGAGTACATGGATCTTTCATACCTGCGCTGCAGCCACGGCCTCCGTTGTGCGTAATTTTATCCCTTTCTCAGTTTCTACGCGTTTAGCGGCCAGCTCGTGCGCCAGTTCAGATTCGTGAACCTGACCAAAATGTTAACAAGACCGTATAAAGAAAGACATTGAGCACACCTCAACAGCTTTTTTAACTTCTCCCAACTCTTTTTGAACGGCTTCCAAAGTAGGAAGAGTTTTTAGTGTGCGCTTCTGGTCATCATTCAATTTATCGGGATCTGTGGCAGCATACGTTGTAATACGAGACTAGAAGTAAAAAAAATCTGATTTAAGACATTTTTGCTAGTCAGTCGAAAAGGATAATTACAATTTTCTTGGTGGTAGCTTTGAGACGCTTATGAATAAGGTCAACAATTGGGCTTAGTTTCAGTAAAACTTCGTCTTCCGGAAGCGGGGCAGCCTGAATTTCCGGTTGAGCAATGAGTTCGGGTGCTACTGAGCCTTCCTGGATTTCGACAGGTTCAGGCGCTTTTTCAATGAGGGCTGCAGAAGCAGCGTCTGGTAGCACGACCGACTCAGAGGTTGGTTCACCAGCCTTGGTCTTGGTCTTGCGTTTTTTCTTCTGGGTCTTTGAGAGCGGGGTGGGAGGAGGGGCACCAGGAACAATACGTTGAACAATAGGCTCAGGCATTTTGAAGGAAGATAAGAGTTTTTGCAATGTGAGAGTGAGGAAGGACAGATGGAGTTGAGAGACGCTGGCTTGCAAAAAAGAAACGCGTTGTTTCTCACGATTGTTGATCACAGATGGTAAGCAAAATCCTGGGCCTAATAACGATTTCCCCACACTATAAGGTTTGGTTGACGGCCTGAGCTTTTTGTTGCCTGACATGGAAAAAAGTATGGGCTATAATCGCTCTAATCGCCTTGTCCTGTCTTAGTGTCGGCATTCTGGTAAGTAATATAGTAAAATTAATTGTGCGTGTTCTCAGAGGACCAGCGTGGTCAACCCCCCAAAAAAGTACTTCTCGTGGGTCTTTCATTTTTTTTTTCCTATTTGTTTTCCTCGTTTATGATCTATGAAGAGACGCAGTCCGTTGAAACGAGAGACGTGCGATCGCGCTGACTCAGCGCCAGACATCCTTGATGTCACTGACTATTAATTAGGTCTATGCCTCTGTTCTATGATGATATCCGCAGACGAGTTCAGTACGAATCGTCACTCGGCCTGCGATTCTTCAAAGCCTCAAAGCGATCTTCTCCCTGCCGTTCGCCATCCGAGCTTGTACTTCAGTGACGGGAATCTGGCCATCCTCGCTAGCGGGGTCTATTTTCTGATTCACAAGGGCCTTCTGTCTCGTCATTCTTCCTCCCTTGCAGACGCTATCACAGGACTCGAGTTGGCGCCACCGCGTCTTTTGGAAAATTGTGCCGTCTTAGAGCTTGATGATTCCGTTGATGACCTGCTCTTCTTTCTCCTTGCCATGTATGATGGAGTGTGAGTCGTGGTTTCCTTAACTTATTCTCTTTCAAACACACCTGTCGCAAGATCTTCTCTCAAGTACAACACAAGCGACCTGAATGTTGTATCAGGCATCCTGCGTATTGCGACAAAATATCAAGTTTCTCATGTGCGCGATGACATCGTTCGTGGGCTATCTCTATCTTGGCCTAAGTCTCTCGCCCAATGGGAAATTCGGGAAGCAAATGTAACGAGTCCATCGGGTGTTTATAGGCCGCGGACAACAATACCACATCCCATGTATGAACTACATTTATTATTCTATTTCAAGTCAACCTAGAACGTAAAACTTAGCTCAATAATTAACCTCGCCCGAGAAACAAACACGCCTGAACTACTTCCTTCAGCTTTCTATGATTTGTCTCGATCTGCAGCAAGCGATATCGCTAAAGGCTTCATCCAGCTCAAGACCGGAATCACTGAACATCTCTCTGACGAAGATCTTATGGCCGCTCTCAAGGGGAAAGAACATACGTCTCGGTATCTGTCAACATTTATTGTCAATGAGCTTGAAAGTCGCGATGCATCTCCCGCTTGTATCTATCGTGATAACACTAATACCAACCTTCGACGAATGTGCCGATCTGCTTTCGAAACTATCACGTTCGAGATTTTACGGGACGTCAATGGGCTGGTCTTGCACCGTAGCTCAGACCCCCTCTTTGCTATCGCCGACGCCGACCTGATGCAGACAAGAGATGAACCCTTGGGAAGACTTGATGTGGCATTCCGTGCATGCGAACCTTGCCGGATGGAGTTTACGATTGCTGCAGACGCCGCTAGGGAGGACTTGTGGCTGAAAATACCACTCTGGTTTGGCGCTAATATCGACAATTGGCTTTAGCATTATTTTTTTACCCTTTTGGCTAGAAGGTCATATTCTTGTTGTTTTTGTAGTATTCATCTGGCGCCGTCGTCTCCCCGACTATTAGTATCAAGCTTTTGTATTTTGTCATGCTTGGTTGCTTTGTCATAAACTTCTCAGTTTGTGCCCTTTGGACCTCTTCAAGTATTACGATAATAATCCCACATATTGACGCCAAGTGTTACCGATGACCGACGACTATACGGATATCCAGGATAATATTGATGTTGAAAAATATGTGACTTTGCCTATGACTGGCCTTGCAGAACACGGTTTCGTGTCACAAAGCCCGCCAGAATCTATGCTTTTAGACGAATTCGATGACTTCTCTGACTCTGATGTCAGCATGAGCGATAGGTTTGGCCTTTTCTTGCAACAGTGTTTTCTTATATTTATTGTCTTCTAGTTCATCAGACACCATTACTAAGATCGAGGAAATGGTCCTTTCTTTTCTTACTCAGCTCATTGCACCTACAGGTAATGAGAGCGATGAATCTGAAGACACTGCACCCGAATCCAATACGACGTCCCGAAAGAGGGCCATGCCTAAAATCGAGCTGCAGCTCGCTGACCGAACGAAGAATAACAATGAAGAGTGCATATTACTTTATGATGGTCTGAGAAGTTGCTTATACTTTTTTAGAAGCATGTGTTTCAAAACTCTCACCTATCCTCGAAAATGCACCTCTGGAAGTGCAAAGCCGTTTGGTAAGTGGATATATGCGTTGTGTTATGCCAGAATTGTTAACAATGACGCAGCACAGCTATTCAGAGTACTTGATATTACCCATGAAGCTATTATCAACAACTCACCGTGCACGAAACGGTAACATTTGTATTTTTCACTTTAATGCAGATATTAACTCGTCAATTGAAAGTGATATTTATTATAGAGACGTTGCGCTGTTTAAAAGTCAAAGAGTTGTTGATTTGGTATGTGTCATTTTATCGTGGTGTGGCAATATCTTTACAGGTTTTAGCTCGTGGATGATCTTGCTGCCACCTTTGAAGTTGAAAGATCTGACCTAAATATTGTACACTATATCTGTACTGGTAACTTATAGCTAATGACACTTATTCAGCGAGCGACATCCAAAGGTCTTGTTTGTGGCTCAGGTCTTACAATTCACCTTTCTAGTGGTGAATGCGTACAGCCAAACGATACTGATGTGTGGTAGTTCATCTTCTGATTGACATCGTACTTATCTATGATTTTAGGGTACACTCATTCCCGTTGGAGAGGACATCAAGTCGTTTGTATTGGACGGTGATGTTGAATGGGTTTTGATCATTGAAAAGGATGTAAGTTTGTGCTTTTGATTCGAGATTTTCTATTTCGAATCTATTCACAAGGCCGTATTTCAAACACTTTGCCGCATGAGGCTCGCCGATCATGAAGATATGCCCGGGAGAGGGCTCTTAATCACCGTTCGTAATTTTAAATAATTGTATTCCAGTCAAACATAACTTTGTGCAGGGCAAAGGATACCCCGATATCGCCACTCGCCATCTAGTGAAGTCCCTCGCGGATGCTCTGCCGAACAGGTCAACAAATGCCCCAACTGTTCTACCCTTAACGCTGAAAAAGAATACATTTATTTTAGCATTCCTATCCTGGCATTTGTTGACGGCGACCCGTATGGACTTGATATCCTCTCAGTTTACAAGTACGGGAGTCGCGGGCTTCGGCACGAAAGCAAAAAACTGGCGGCCAGACGAGTAAAATGGTTAGGCATTTGGGCCAGCGAGTTGACTAGGTACAATTTGGATTTGACGATCAACTCGAAAATACTAATACATCTTATTACAGCTACGGAATAGATAAGGAGCACATGCTACCTATTACGAAAAATGACGAGAAGAAAGTGAGTTATTAAAACAATCTTTCCCTACACTATTTCACGTACCCTGTAATAGGCTTTGGCTTTGTTAAGGAGGTCGACATCCACATTACCCGCAAAGTGGAAGTTAGTCGTTATGTTTAGGTGATTACCTTCAAGCTGACTTGCCCCCCTATCAGAAAAGAATTAATGTATCTACTGCACTGCCGTCGGAAGGCCGAAATTGAAATCTTGGCTAACATGAAAGTAATGGCGCCATCAGGTTGTTATTTTTGCAGTAGATATCTTTACTTATGGATTACAATTGCAGTTGGCTCATGATGGAGTTCCTCTGTCATCGGGTGTCGTATCAGCGGGGGCTAGAAGTATTACCTCGAGTCAAATATCTGGCCCCACGATAACTCGGCCGCCACCTGCGCCTTTAATGCGGTATTTGAACTCGAAGATTACTGATTTCGTCACTCGTACCCGAAACCGCCTAGAAGCTATTACGTCTTGACGCTCGACTTTGCTTCCGTCTATGAATTCGTGAAGATTGTAACTCAAGAGCAAGTGATTATGTACTTTTTTATAGGGTAGTAGAAAATATTTGTAAAAGCTAGTGAACACAGGCTAAAGGCTGTGACGAATTATCACTGCTCCAATTCAATCAGAGTAGTTCGGCGGGGGATCGTTAGCGGGGTCTTGGCTTCGCTTCTCATTGTCCATCTCGAGTGCCTTCTGGTATGCTTCCATGTCGCTATGCAGGGTTGACTGGGTTTCTGAAGTTCCGGCTGCTGACGAGCTGCCTTTTAGCAAGTCCGTTGAACGTTGAGGCGCAGCCGCCCACATGCCAGTGGGGGTACTCAAAAGATTGGTTCCAGGCAGGGATTGCATAGGCTCTCGGGGCAACGTGTCCGTATCACTAGTACTATCTGAATGAAGCGCAGACCGACTGATTGACGGTTGTCTATTGCTGTGAGGGATGTCCGTCAGTACGTTTGGCGAAGTTGGAGAAGTTGGTGAGGTTGGAGAATAAGGGCTTGGGTGGAGGTTTGCTAATACGTGAGGTGACGAGCGCAACGTAATAGGCTCAACTGCTGCTAAAAACGGGGCAGAAGATAGGAGGCCGCTTGGTCGCGCTTCGCTCATTTCGCCATGCGGCGGTGTGGGAGTCACTGAATTCTCAAGGAAGGATTGTGGCACAAATCCGCGAGGGCGTTTCAGAGCGCGCCGTCTTCGACTGTATAAGCGTGATAAAATCATCATCAAAAGACCTAACGCAATAACTAGGGGTAGGTTAGCTTGAATTGATACATAATAAAACAGGAACAATTCACAGCCTCCAACTGCAACACCAGCTATTTTGCCACCAGTGAATGAATTCTTGGAAGATAAAGTCTGTGCAAGACCTGTCATAGACGGATTGGTGCTAGTAGATGCGATGGTCGGCGATCCATGGTTTTCGCCGCCCGACTCTTTGGCTTCAAGGGCAGTCGCAGAGGTAGGGGTCGGAGAGCTCGACGATAATGAGCTAGAAAGAGGGCTGCTCGGCTTGTCGGCGCTATCATCGTCGTTGTCCCCTCCACCTCCTTTACCTTGTCTTCGGGATTAAAACGAGTGAGGATTATTTTCAGGGAGGATAAAATATAAGGTACTGACAGTAGGACTGCAGCGTAATTGAACGAAACTTGTAAAACAAGTATCGACAAAGATCCAGGGAGTCGGAGAGGCGAGGAGTACATGATAGTCGTAAACAGAGGTTGGGATAGGCTTGTAAGGGGTTAAGCAACCATCAATGTACACACCCACTTAGCTCAGAAGGACCTTCGGGAAGTTAGTTCCCGACGTTGGAGCAATCGTTTCGGTACGGGGTTTGACGGTTTGCACCACCAACCGGATTTAAATTATAAACGAGGTCTTGGCGTGTACATTAAGGTGGGTTTGCAGTGATTTCGTTAGGGTGAGAAGATACATGCCTCTGAGTATCATTGTCCGCAGTTGAGATGCGCAGTCCTCGAGCGAACTTCTTCCCAAAACAAACCTCAAAATGGACCTGCGGTGGGAAACACAAACCTATAAATAAGGCCAAAACCAACGTTTTGAAGGGTGCCCGGTGCAACTACACACTGATATTGCCTTCCGAATCGATCACGAATAGGCGCCGGAGATAGAACCTCAATTGAAATTCTGATGTCGAGGATGTTCGGCAACGTAATGCGATGATAGAGTGATTCAAGGTAGTCTCGATTGACAGCCTCTACAAACTGAGGGAAAGGTTGAGCTGAAAAAGGAAATTTGAGGACTATTGCAGGATGGCCAATGATAATTCACTAACGACTTGTCCTAGCTATAAGAACCTGGGTAAGGTGAAAAATAAGAATCAAGTTGGCCACCAAGGAATAGGCCCGTAATATATGTAGGTTACATTATATTATTCTTGAGGCCAAGAGCTGCGTTTGTAGGTTCTTAAGATCTTGAGGCGTTAGCTCTGAGAGCAAAAATAGCTGCCAGCACTAGTAGGAAAGTATCTGGAACTATACTCGTTTTAATTGATATTTTCCAATGCCTAGATTAAGTGGCAAAGCGCAACCTTATGAAAGAAAGCTTTGGAGGACTCGAATGACAATAAAACAAAACAAAGGGGAGCAATACATACGCGCTTTCACGTGATTTAACGACGCGACTCGCGTTTGACGCGTTTAATGTTGAGCGGAGTTTGAAATGTTGAGCGCCATAAAGTCAAGTCCGCTGTTACGACTGGACTTCTCATCGACCAACTGAGACTCTCGACGTTCAACAACTCGAGCTCACCGCATCACACAACATGAAGACTCGTAGCTCAGTCCTTGGAAAACGGGCTCATCAACAAGATTCTCCATCTACAACAAGAGTCACAAGGTCCTGCGCCCAACTTCAAACCCCTGACTCAACACCAAATCCAAAACGCGCTCGCACGTCGCTGACTCTTGTTGACGGTGACTCCAACAAGGAAAATGTGCCTCCATTCAGCGCGGACCTCATCAACGAATCGTCGCCAACCTCAAGTGGGTCTCGCAGCCTCCGACGGACAACAACCGAAATAGTCACGCCAACACGCAATAGACTTGGTGAGTTTCTTTAATCCCTCGTCTACCATTGTTTATTCTAGAATAGCAGGGCGAAGATCTGCTTCATTTTCACCTTCAACGCCTGCCACCGAAATATCTGAACTTACAATCGCAACGCCGCCTCCTACGCCCCCCAATGCTCTTCTTCCCGTTCATGCACGGGCTCGTGCACTCCTTCGCTCGACGTGTAATAACGCGAATGTCGAAATGGCCGGACGTGACGTGGAACGCGCGGCTATCCGGGAGTTTTTATTCCCATTCATCGATCAGTCTCCCATACCTAGTGGCACGTCTTCAAGCAGCATGTATATCTCAGGTTCGCCTGGAACCGGGAAGACGGCTCTTGTGAACTCTATCATTCAATCTCTCAAAACTGAATATGTCAACGTCGAGGTCATTTTCCTAAACTGCATGTCCTTGAAATCCGTTGACGCCCTTTGGGAACGACTGGTTGAGGAGTTTGGTAACTTGCCAGAACGTAAGTCTTCTGGCAAGGCAAAAAAGTCGAAAGAATCTGTGGAAAGCATACTAGCTGGTCTTCGCACGAAATGGTTAGTTCTTTATGTCACATTAGTTATTCTAAGCTCATTTTCGAAATTGTAGCATCGTTGTTCTCGATGAACTAGATCATATCACTCCTAATTCTCAATCACTGGCAAATTTATTCTCATTGCTTGATGCAACTCCCTCTACATTACGTCTCATTGGCATTGCCAACACGCACACGCTTACTTCTGCCTCCACATCTGCTGCATTTCCTTCATCTTCCCGTGTTCAAACGCTTCATTTTGCTCCCTATACGCCTGCCCAATTGCTTCAGATTTTACAGTCACGTCTTATTTCTCTTTTCGAACCCTCTGATAAAATGGTTTCTCTGGATGGAGACGCGAAAAAATTCCTGCCTCCAGCAACGCTTATGCTTCTTACTAAAAAAGTTGCCGCTCTTACTGGGGACGTGAGGAGCCTCTTTGAAGTTTTGCGCGGTGCCATAGATATTGCCGTAACAACTCCCTTGAAAAGTTTGGAGGACGCTAATCCACTAAATACTCCTTCGACGAGTGTGACGCCCTCGCATGTCTTGGCAGCACTGAAAGCCTATACTCCTTCATCGGCTAAACCTGCTGCACCTTCTATTTTAAACCCTAGCGCAGGCAACAGCGAAATTGTTACGAAAGTCCGCAATCTCACAATTCAAGCTCGTTTGGTCCTCGTTTCTCTCTTGCAAGCCTCCAAACGGCGCGAAGCTGGCTTAACACTATCTTCATCTGTCCAGGCATCACCAAAAAAAACCTCGGCGTCACCGATCAAGCGTACTGTCTCGTTGCCCATCTCTAACCCTGTACTCGGAGTTGGTATTGAGATATCCCAACTGTATACGTATTACAGTGGTGTCCTGACGCGTGGGGATATGGGGATTTTTGATCCCATATCACGCAGTGAATTTGGAGACCTACTTGGTCTTCTTGAAAGCTCCGGTCTTGTCTCACTCTCATCCTCCCTACTTGCCTCCTCACCATCAACTATGAAAGGCAAACGCGCATTCGGGCGTTCGGCGTCGTTTGGTACCGGCGCAAGTAAAGTCGGTGCTGGGGCAGTCGGCGAAGTGCGCTTGGCTGAGGGTGTTTGGGGTGATGAGATACTTCGCGGTCTCGGCGTTTCCGGCGCATCTGTCGAAGGCACAAAAACGGATGTAATAGAGGAGGAAGTTAAAGCTATCTGGGAACGCGAACGACAGCGCTTGTCGCGAGATGTCAAAACACTTGCGTCTATGAACAAATCATCGAGAGACACAATCGCCGGAGCCTTTGAAGACTAGGTTCAAACAATTGTCAAACGCTTGCCTGTTACCCTTCGATTCTGTTTACTTTCTGCGTTATTTTGCTTATACATTATTTCTTACCACATTACGTTGCGCGCGCATGTCCTTTCATCATTATTTGACATTTATTCATGGGTCGTAGAATTTTCCTTTCTCAATTTTTTTCCTTCAACATTATGGATTTGTTTCGCCGAGAAGTATGCCTTACTGTATGACTATTATGTGTATGAAAACTATCAAAAATCTGATGTAGCTTTATTAATGGAATATCTCTTAAAATGGGATGATGCTGTCTTGTGAAGTTGATTGACATGCTTACGTTGGCACTAACATCAAATCGTCAAATTTGTGTGGATTAAATGCAGCCCGAAGGGCTGTCGTATAAGTAAGCAATTCAAGGGCGCCCACATAATTACAATGTACACAACCGAACAGTGAATGGGTATCAACTATGACTTTTCTGTATCGCGTCCATCTTGGTCCAAAAGAGCTTTCTGCTTCTGTTTTTCCAACTTCTTCGCTTCTTTTTCTTCCCTCTTTTTTCTTTGTTTTTCTGTCTCGTCCTTGCTCCGCCAGTCGCCCCACATACCAGTCCCAAGGATTTCGCGCACGTTGACCGAAATCAAAATTAAATTAGACATCCACTCGGGCAAAACGTGGAATATATAGAAACACGCTTTGGCTCCTGGGCTGTTAAGGGAGCCTGATGCCATGGAGAGAAGAGAGGAACTGGTATTAAACATAACAAAGAGGCGATAAATGCCGACAATTGACTAGATATAAGATGAGTTACTTAATCGTTGTTCAACTAAAGTATACTCACAAGTAATACAGTTAAAACCAACAATAGTCTTATGCCAACCTGACTGGCGCGACGCAGTTTACGTTGAGCCCATACGGTACAATATAGAAGGACAAGTGTCAGCAGTAAAGCGACACCGCTGCTGGCATATCTAGAGCACCATGACGTTGTCAAGTCACCAAATACACAAAAAAAAAGAGTACATGAACTCACCTCAGCCTCATAGTTGTCTTGGCCTGATCCTGGCTGTCAAATACTTGACTGTAATGCGAATTTGCGAGGATTCCAGGAACGGTAGCAGCCAAAAAGACAAGACTGAGCAAGCCTGTTATTTGACGTGCCGCGGTCCGCTGCTTAGGGTAATCTGGTGTGTTTTCTGGGGGCTCTGATACATGACTCTCCTTTGTGCTTGCTGCAGGAGACTGGAAGAAAGTTTCCGACCCATATGTTGGGTTGACAAGAAGGCATCGTACTAGGTTCACAAGGTCGCTCGCGATGCCAATGTACCCCAGTCCAAAGCTGATTTGCATGTAGGTAGCGAGCCCTTTCGAAACACGTTTCGCAGCGCTACGAGATTGGACTGCGCGAAGCGCAAATATCACGATCCTAGTATAACTGTCAGCCTCCAAATCTTACAATGAGAGGGGTTGCTCTTCTAACCGTTCTACTGAGAACGTGAATGTTCCTATCAGTAAAGTTGTTCGTGATCTTCTTTCGAAGAGACGATACAGCATCAGAGGGACCATTAGACCATACAAAATGGCGAACAGGATAGAAGGCGCAAAGTCAGCTGGAAGGGCAGTACCCCCAACAGGGGTCGGAAAGTTGACCATTCGGTTCTAAGGAAATCGCAGCTGGTAGCTCATTTATCTGGAAAGGAGAAAGGATTATTTGTGCGTGACTTCAGGGTCGATTTGCAAGGTGGTCCGCAGCTTTAGAACTTCTGGCAGTGGCTGTGGAAGTGCTGTGAAATATCTTCGGTGCCGTTGAGTTTGGCCTTCCTCCCATATGCATTCTAATATGTATCAAGGATTGACTCAACCAATTGGAGTAAAGTAAAAGATGCACGTTTCTCTGGCACGTTGCGCACGCCGCAGGATATAATGACAAGGCTCCATGGTTACTTCAACAGAAGCAAATACTGGTTAACAGCAATCACTTGATACAAAGCAGTAAGGTATTGATTCAGTCATTCATACCAGGGTGATATCTTCAGCCCGTCCAGTGTCAGCCCCAAGACGCAGAGCCACAACCCGAGTAGCCGTTTCCTATAAACACGGAAGCCTGTCTGGCTAACTCAACGTCCACGCCCATAGCCTAGTCGTGTTCTCCCTAGGGCCTATTGGATAGAAATGTCTGCAGTATGAGTTACCTTGGTCATTGGACCATTGGACCAACCTACACTGGCAAATCTATTCTCATTGCTTGATGCAACCCTCTACATTACGTCTCATTGGCATTGCACACGCTTACTTCTGCCTCCACATCTGCTGCATTTCCTTCATCTTCCCGTGTTCAAACACTTCATTTTGCTCCCTATACGCCTGCCCAATTGCTTCAGATTTTACAGTCACGTCTTATTTCTCTTTTCGAACCCTCCGACAAAATGGTTTCTCTGGATGGAGACACGAAAAAATTCCTGCCTTCATGCTTCTTACTATGTAAGAAAGTTGCCGCTCAAGCGTAGTGTCTCGTTACCCATCTCTAACCCTGTACTCGGAGTTGGTATCGATATATCCCAACTGTATACGTATCATAGTGGTGTCCTGACGCGTGGGGATATGGGGATTTTCGATCGCATATCACGCAGTGAATTTGGAGACCTACTTGGTCTTCTTGAAAGCTCTGGTCTTGTCCTACTCTCATCCTCCCTACTTGCCTCCTCACCATCAACTATGAAAGGGAAACGCGCATCGGGCGTTCGGCGTCATTTGGTACCGGCGCAAGTAAAGTTGGTGCCGGGGCAGTCGGCGAAGTGCGCTTGGCTGAGGGTGTTTGGGGTGATGAGGTACTTCGCGGTCTGGGCGTTTCCGGCTCATCTGTCGAAGGCGCAAAAACGGATGTTATTGAGGAAGCTGAAACTATCTGGGAGCGCGAACGACAGCGCTTGTCACGAGATGTCAAAACACTCGCGTCCATGAACAAATCATCGAGAGACACATTCGCCGGAGCCTTTGAAGACTAGGTTCAAACAACTGTCGAACGCTTGCCCGTTACCCATCGATTCTGTCTACTTCCTGCGTTATTTTGCTTATACATCATTTCTTACCACATTATGTTGCGCGCATGTCCTTTCATCATTATTTGACATTTATTCATGGGTCGTAGAATTTTTATTTCTCAGTTTTTTTCCTCCAACATTATGGATTTGTCTCGCTGAGAAATATGCATTACTGTATGATTATTATGCGTATGAAAACTATCGAAAATTTGATGTACTCACTAATAGAATATTTTTCTTAAAATGCCAGTGAAATGAAACCGTCTTGTGAAGTATATACTACCATCAAGTTTGTGTGGATTAGATGCAGCCCGAAAGGCTGTTTTATAAGTAATTGAATTAATTAAAGCGCGTCCATTGCGTGCCCACATAATTCTTATGTACACAACCTATGCTCCACCACACCCTTTTGGCACAAACACCTTACGACGCATCTTAACCATAATTACTCCAATCTTAGAACTTAGCTGACTGTGATTTTACTCAAGTGGCCACAGAGTTCCGTTCGATTCCACGTCATCAGTGTTTGACAGTACGGTTAATGGGTATCAACTATGACTTCTGTATTGTGTCCACCTTGGTCCAAAAGAGCTTTCTGATTTTGTTTCTCCAACTTCTTCGCTTCCTTTTCTTCCCTCTTTTTTCTTTCTTCTTCTGTCTCGTCCTTGTGTCGCCAGTCGCCCCACATACCAGTCCCAAGGGTTTTACGCACGTTGACCGAAATCAACATTAAATTGGATATCCACTCGGGCAAAATGTGGAATATATAGAAACAAGCTTTGGCCCTTGGGCTGTTAAGGGAGCCTGGTGCCATGGAGAGAAGAGAAGAGCTGTCGTCAAGCATAACATTGAGGCGGTAAAAGCCGACAGTTGACTAGATATAAAATGAGTTGCTTCTTGATCGTTGTTAAACTGAAGTATACTCACAAGTAATGGAAGTAAATTCAACAGTAGTTTTATGCCAGCCTGACTGGCGCGAGGCAGTTTGCGTTGAGCCCAAATGGTACAACATCCAAGAACGTTTATTAGCAATATAGCGACACAGGTGCTGGCATATCTAGAGCACCATGACGCCGTCACGTCACCAAATACACAAAAAAAGAGTACATGAATTCACCTCAGCCTCATAGTTATCTTGGCCTGATCCTGGTTATCGAATACTTGGCTGTAATGCGAATTTGCGAGGATTCCAGCAACGGTAGCAGCAAAAAAGATAAGACTGAGTAAGTATGTTATTTGACGTGCCGCGGTCCGCTGTTTAGGGTAATCTGGTGTGTTTTCTGGGGGCTCTGATACATGACTTTCCTTTGTACTCGCTGCAGGAGACTGGAAGAAAGTTGCCGACCCAAATGTTGGGTTGACCAGAAGGCATCGTACCAGGTTCACAAGGTCGTTCGCGATGACAATATACCCCAGTCCAAAGCTGATTTGCATGTAGGTAGCGAGCCCTTTCGAAACACGTTTCGCAGCGCTACGAGATTGGACTGCGCGAAGCGCAAATATCACGATCCTAGCATAACTGTCAGCCTCCAAATTCTACAATGAGGGGGTTGCTCTACTGACCGTTCTACTGAGAACGTGTATGTTCCTATCAGTAAAACCGTTCGTGATCCTCTTTCGAAGAAACGATACAGCATCAGAGGGACCAGTAGACCATACAAAATGGCGAACAGGATAGAAGGCGCAAAGTCAGCTGGAAGGGCAGTACCCCCAATAGGGGTCGGAAAGTTGACCATTCGGTTCTAAGGAAATCACAGCTGGTAGCTCATTTATCTGGAAAGGAGAAAGGAATATTTGTGCGCGATTTTGCTGTGGTTTCGGGGTCGATTCGCAGGGTGGTCCGCGGCTTTAGAAGTGGCTGTGAAAGTGCTGTGAAATATCTTCAGTGCTGTTGAGTTCGGCCTTCCATTTTAATTTAAATATGTATCAAGAAGTGAAAGATGCACTTTTCTCTCGCACGTTGTCCAACATATAATGATAGGAAGCGCCATGTTTACTTCAACAGAAGCAAATACTGGTTGACAGCAATCACTTGATACAAAGCAGTAAGGTATTGATTCGGTCATTCATACCAAAGTAATATCTTCAGCCCGTCCAGTGTCAGCCCCAAGCCGCAGAGCCACAACCTGTGTTGTCAAGCTCGAGTAGCCGTTTCCTATAAACACGGAAGCCCGTCTGGCTAACTCAACGTCTACGCCCACAGCCCAGTCGTGCTCTCCCCACTGGATAGAAATGTCTGCAGTGTGAGTTACCTTGGTCATTGGACCATTGGACCAACCTTGCTTGGTTGCCCAATCGGCATTAGTCAGAGCTGCACTGAGTTTGTAATATTGGAGATACACCGATGGATGATCCCAGGCGCCATCATGTAGTACGTGAATAGTGCGGATAGTAGGGTTTTTTAATGCCTGAGATGTGATAGCCAAAAGAATTCGATGTAAAGATGGGTAGCAGTGTTCTATGATACTAGAAGAATTTGAGGTGTCCAGAGAGGGAGGTAAAACAGAGGCTTCGAGAATAGGCAGCGTTGCCCAGGTTGTGAATCCAGTATGAGTTTCTGTAAGATATTCACAATGGCTTTCAAAGTCGCCTGCAAAAAGTATATTCCGTTTTCTAAGAACGCTCCTAGAAATATAGGTGCTTACCTCGCCGCAGGTGAAGCGCCATATACGGTTCACCCTCGTCAGCCCCTTGGATCTGTAAGCCAAGTTTGGCTTGGGCACGATATACAATATTCAAGACATAATCTGACCATTTGAAGTGATTTACCAGGTACTTTTGGAAAGTTGGCCAGATAGATTGTATGCCGGAGGATGCGAGAAAGCTACGGAAAAAATAAGGTATATTTAGTGACTAATCAGTGACGATACGTTGCCGCTTACTCCCAATTAAAGATCCAATCGTCCACAACTATGCATCTTTCTGGGCCATTCAGCACCTCGAGCGCATGAGCCCATTGGACATCATACGCAGTCCCAAGACTAACATGCGTAATCTCACTTTCCGGGCAGACTTCATCAAATACTGCTGCACTGATGGAGCCTTTTGTGGGCCCGGCTAGGAACGCAGATAAAGGAACGAAAGACTCTTCCCCTCGTGGTCTCCAGACAAGAGGTTGATAAACATATACACGCGATGACAGTAAGGAAAGGTGGTGGAATAGTAAGATCTCTTGAGCCTACATATGCGCTCAATGATGGTTCCGGCGTAAAAACCCTACAACGTACCTGATTGTTGAAACCGGCTCCCCGTAGTTGTTTAAACATGACATATTTTTTGCCTCTTGAATTTACAACATGTTTGTGAGACTCTTCCTTCTGGATGCTAGTAAGGGTGTTGTATAATCCATATGGTGGTCGAGATTGGAGGTAAAGATATAGTATAGAAATGGACAGAAATACAAAAAGGCCAATTAGAGGGCGGACGATACGCCAATGAACGGTAATTTGCATGGATACACCAAAGAAATATTTAGCAGAAAAGATCGTGGGGGTATTTCACGTACATCATGATGCAAAGACATGATGACAAGAATAGAATGGTATGTAACCATGAAGTTGGATTCAAAAAATTCCCCACACACTGACAGATTTAAGAGGACCCCGGTTTATACTGATGGAGGCCGTTACCGAATCCAGACAGATTTTGGAAATTTTGAGGAGATGGGTGGATTTTTTGCAGACAAAACAGGTCCAAAACCAGGGTATACCTAAATTATTTTTCCAGACAACTTCAGGTCAAATCACAAAATGCCAGATCAAATTCCAGACAAGTATAGCTTAATGGGACATTTTGATGGTCATATTTTTGCCTACGCTGCATGTTCGAGTGGCTCAACAAAAGCAGTTAAGAAAGGAGAAACTAAAGTTGTTGCTCCAGGGAGAGATGAGCGCAAAATTGAATTCTGATCCCCTTGCGCAAGATGAGAGTCATTGGGCATGTCTGAAGTGGCTTTTTTGCTATCTACATCAAATACATACAATTTTTTAGCCCTGTATAGGCTAGATCTCAAATCCAGACAAATTTTGGCCGAAAAGAAGCTGTTTCCCATGTCCAGACAAAAAGACAAAATTTGGAAAAATGCCTGATCAAATCCAGACAAAAAAGCCCAATCATGTCCAGACAAAAAGTCGAAATTTTGGCGATTTTGGAAACGGCCTTCGTCAGTATAAACCGGGGTCCTGATTTAAGATGTATATCATAACATTCATTGATCGTCACGCGTCACGGTTCGTCCCTCAATAAAGGTGTCACAAGAACATGCATGTTCAAAGCTTCAAGTCAACAAAAATATATAGTACAAAAGATTAACGACATGTGAAGCTACGCGATTACGCTACAATAGCGACCAATTCAATATATGCACACCAAGAAGAAATTAGATTCTAAACCGGGCCCTACAATCTCAACACTTCAGAAGAGCGCCCGAATTTTGTCGAGAATGCCAGACGGTTTATATGCCGTAGTTGAAACTGGTGAAGGTTTGTCTTCCAGCTCATCAGTGCCAGAACCGCAAGGGAAGATGAGGAGAGAAAGTAGGCGCTGAACGGAGTATCAGCTGCGTAAGCTCCTCAAATGCTTTACCAATACCTTCCAGAGACCAGGCCATTTCCCAATCCCATCAGCTTCAACAGGAAAAGAAATTTGCGTGCTCGAAATTGAAAGCGCATCCAT
Organism: Cystoderma amianthinum; assembly: GCA_036936965.1. NCBI lineage: Eukaryota > Fungi > Basidiomycota > Agaricomycetes > Agaricales > Squamanitaceae > Cystoderma > Cystoderma amianthinum. Next base: position 91,917 of record JASFDA010000001.1, read on the forward strand.
GTCGATTCCATCCTTAGCCACATTCGCTTCATCCTCTTCGGTGATATCCGACTAGTCAAATCATCAGGATGAAAGGAAAGAAAAAAAGAACAGTGTGACGAACTAAACGAGGGCTATGGAAGTATTGATAGCTCAGGTCGTCTTTTCCACTAATATCAGTTCGCTGGTCTATCGTTTTCTGTAGTTCCTTTAAACAAAGCACAAAGTAAAACTCTTTTCGTCCACACCATGATATCAAAACGTGAGGCTATAAACTCTGAAGGCTGGCCATAATATCGATAGTTATCAGAGCCTTCATGTGATGGATCGGAAAAATGGTGGTCCGAAGTAAGGGATATAGAAATGATGGGAGTTTTGCGAGAAAGAGGCCGAGGCATGAATTTCGAACTTCTTTACTACAGCGTTATAGAATATTCAGATCCTGAGGGCTGAAAAGCGACGATAAAGATGGTAAGAGAGGAAAATGTTGGTGGGTGCAAGAAAAGAGGTCGCCAAGTCACAAATTAGGTCCCCGATTTTAAAAAATTCGGTAAGATGAGCCGCGCCATTACAAATGGGAACATCCTGAGATCCCCGTCTTCGATGTACCCTAAATCGCCTCTGCAATTTGAGAGAACGGCATATCCAAGGCACGGGCAACGAAGCAAGGGTGATTGAGCACCACTGCGGACCACTTGATAAAGCATGGAATCAGGAAAACGTGGAGACAAGATGATTGCCCAAACTGCAAGCTGAAGCAGAAGGCAGACGTTTATCCAGGTAAGCTCCGTATGTCGTTTTGCACAACAATACTGCTCCAGGTGTACTACAGGTGTACGTTTAAAAGGGCCAGGGCCTAAGATATCGCATTAACTGGGTATACTGCGGCAGCACAACTACAAGAAGAATGAGTAATTATTCAAATAACAAACAAAAAATGAAGATTGGCAGGACGAGCAGCAAGAAAGCAAGCGCATACTGTCAGACATATTACAAAGGAGGTAGGGCACGATAGGGGAAGCCTCATCTTAGGCACAAAGACGAATAGTGCGGGCAAGACCCATGTAAATGTCTTCAAAATTTGTGCTCTAAGGATGAAAGAAAAGGTAGTATCTGCATCATGTGCACTGATAGTATATGCATAACATATTTAACAATCCTTCAACGGCCCAAGCTAAGCATGTAGGACAATTATCAATGCCTCTCGTCTGGTGCCCCAACATTACGTGACAAAACGTCTCGTCACGGTCACTTGGCCACAATTGACATGAAGTGAGTCAACATATCTGGTTGATACACAACGTCCATTGTCCATTAAACCCAATCATATTATGTGCTCCATCCAGGAATAAAAGTGTGAACAGTGTCCCAAGAGCACGAAGAATGAAACTAGCAAAATGGTTATCTGGTCGCCAAAGGAGCCAAGAAAGGCAAAACCAAGGGCCAACGTATTCAACGCATTTGACGCCTCAATAATAAAAATTAAACAAAGAAAAGGGAAGAAAGGAGCAACAGAATGTGATCATTATACAAGAAATGGCACTCACTATGAAGCCCATGAAGCGCAATCCCCTGAGAATAATGAAGACGCCAAATCGTGAGGCTTCCAATATGTGGCTGATATGTTCGATGCAGGAACTGTGGTCCCGAGCCCCAGAATAGGTATAACATCATCTAAGCTGCTGAGAGGCGCTTGAGACAAGAAGACCGAAGCCAGCAAGTAGCCGTGGTATTTCTTGAGCCAGAATCGTCTTGGGAAATTCTTGTTCAGAGCTGTTCTACTTTGAATCCCATTGAGCTAACGGCCTGTGTTGTGCGATGTCGTTCAGCCTAACAACGATGAAGCCACAGTCAGTTTGATCGAGTTACTGCTCAGCGGTAGGAGGCGCATTACCTGTGGCTACCACCATAACCCGACTAAATGCCAACATGGTCAAGATGAGGAAATAAAATGACTGTCTTTTGCGCAAGTGCGGTAAGTCGTAAAAGATGACGGGGAGAGAAGAGGGATAATCATATTGGTCGGAAGGCGGGTTAGGGTTGTTTCAAAAATGATTGTGACCCTCCCGCTTTCACAGACCCAAATAAAGCTTTTCCATTTTTTCCAACGGTCAAATTTCAACAGTGTCCTCTCAGAATAGGCTCTCTTAGCGGCGCCATTTATTGCTTATATTTCCCAGAGATATTCGGATTTTTGGCGGAGAGCGAGAATGGCTAATTCTCGCACTCGACATAACATGGTACGATGAACACTCCGATCAAGTTGGTCACAAGGCAGGCACACGAAAAACCCAGCATCCGGTGGATATTTCCCTCCTTCTGAAGTTCTCTGAACTGACGTCCACAAATACGCCTTCCTAGTAACACGCCTTATAATACGAAATTCTCAACTCCAGCCATTGCCATTAAACAATTTCCTCCTAATTTCGCCGCCCTTTCACCCATGCACAAGTACCCTTTGAAGAAGTTTTCGTACCCGTGTATGACCATTGGCGCTTAGTCTTATTCCTGTGGGCGCTTATTGGCTGCCACTCCTTAGCCGATATTTTTGGGATTCTTCAACGCTGCGTTTACTAATATATTTGAATGAGATTTTCCCCAACCCATCCTTTGCCATTTTAACTAGCCATCTTGGCTATCAATACAACAATCAAGGTATCAAATTTTCTATTTACATACAAATTGATAGTAACAAGCTTACAGATTTGAAATGGGAAAGAGTGTGGCGACGTTTATCCAAGAGCGTTACAAACCTATAATCTAAAATCGAGAGCCAAAGAATGTGGAATGGAACAATGCTTGTGCTAAGAGTGGGAAGTGTGGAAAGGAGTGTGGATGAGTGCAACATTTTGTTAACCTCAAGGCAGGAAATCAACCAAGGAGCGTGGTGGGTTGGGCGGGCTGCTTTGGAAGAAGAATATTCGACATCAGTGGCGGCTAAACGAGTGAAAACCTGCGTCGTGTGCTTGGTCCCGGCGGGGGTGCAAAGTGTGGCATTCTCCATTCCTACGTTTCATTTCCCGTGCGATCATCTTGCCATCGATCTCAGGCGCTCGTTCCAATAGTCTCCCCCCGCACAAGACCACTTCCCTCTGACTAAGGTCGTTGCCTGTACGAGATAGAAGGGCCTTCACGCCAAGGCTGCGTGTAGACAAGTTTGCGTGATGCGCAACCGGTCGCTGAAGGTTACGGGAAGGATATGACTGTGAATAGGTGTGGCCGCGACGGTCCCCAGCTCGGTCATGTACTTGAGACGACGATGAAATAGTTGGACGGCGAATGGCAGAAACCAGGTTATCCTGATGAATAGGGCAACGATTTTCATGGACATTTCTTCTCATTCTTTCTCGGCTTTCGGCATAGCGTTGGAAGGCCTCATCGGCGGTCATAAGTGGTAAGTGAGTTGTGACGGGGGAAACGCCGGCGGTAGTATCTGGCAATGCATCCAAAGGGGGGATCGGAAACCCAGCAAGGAGGTTACTTGGCCTACAAATCGGTCGTTGACCGAGGAAGTAGTGAGCGCCCTCTTTGTCTGGTTCTCCTCTACAAGCCCAAAAGATGTCATCGTCATCGTCAGAACTATCAGAATCGTCGTCGTTGATGCCAGATATATTGACCAGGATATTTTTCGACTTAGTTGGTGACGGACTGGCGCGAACCAGATGGGGGAATATTGATTTAGTTTCGGGGGAAGATTGTATGGGCATTGAACGAGAATGTTTTAACGTAGAACCTTTAATGGTATCATTTAACTTGGGATTATCCTTGGGTCGTCCAGAAGTTTGTTTCCTGTGAGATGAATTAATTTACATATCACCCACTAGCATGAGTCGCCCTACCTCTTCAGGAGTTTACGCAGGCGATCCATGGAATTTTCAAAATATGGAGCGGTGGAAGATGGGTTTCGCGTTTGAGTTGTTCACAGGGAAGGGGTGTTGAGAAATTTTTGGAGGGCTGGGCAATTTATAGGGCATACAAGTGGGGATGTGGCATGAGTTTTGACATTACTACCACACAGGGTTGAAAAAGTATAGGACGCCATTCAAGTTATATAACCTTCTCTGATGCTGTTAGATTTCTCCCGAATCCGACCATAATGTTAACCACAAATCATTTATTGAAAAAAGGTTTCATCCTTTGGATTATAATAGACTTTTCATTAAACGCTCTTCGTCTAAATATCCTTTGCTCAGGCAGCCGAACAGCCACGGTGTTATAATTATCGCAGTGTTATACATGAGGCACACTAGTGGATATATTGTGGCATGCCCCTGATTACTTACACCATTATGACCCCGAGTTGCATTCATATAAAATTTATAAATTACCATTATCTTATTTGGTGGCAAACGGTATTGCTACCATATTCGTTTAACCATAGTGTATCGCGTTAGATCCTCCAGCTTCACCCTCCCCTTCTTAACCGTCTCTCCAGACCTATTCTCCCCCATTTCAGCAACCCTTGGAGCATCATCACGATCACTGTCCAAGAGCGTCTTGAGCTTTTGATTGTATTTCTAAAAAGTCACAATCAGATCAATGCCACACGATGGCCTTCGATGGCATACCTGTTCTTCTTTCCCTTCTCCAATGGGTGCTCGTCCAAAGTCATTTACCACGTCGGCGGCTTCGCGCGCTTCCATACCCGCTCGGCGTCGAGTGGCATAACTGACTAGATTAACACCCATTATTACCTTAATAACAACACAGCTGCCGAACGGATAAACGGGCGCAATGGTATAAAAATATCAAATGCCACAAACCAAAGCCAGACCAAAAACCCCAACACGGCAATTGTGGCATAATGGACCATTTCCGCATTTGACAGTGAGGGCACCGTCCATGTCCAAGGCGGCGTCCACTTGGAGTGGAAATCCGAGTTAGGCGAGAACACCAAGCTGATAGACTGCGAGCCAACCAAGATGGCTAGCGCTGCGAGAGGCAGAGATGCAAACCCTAGCCGACGAGCAACGAGAGGAGATTGATCAACGTATGAATGCTAATTAACGGTATGGTCATAGAAAACGGCAAATAACACTCGAAACGCTCACTTTTCGGGCGCCCCGCCGCCCTACGGCACTTCCACTCGCTAGATCGCGGCATAGGACATCAATGTAGCGGCCATAAACTGATGGCCTAATATGGTTAAATTTTGTGATAAAAGCGTGCTTGAGCCAATCGACAAGCATTTCAGAGATCATCACGGTAAGAACCGGCTAAGCGTAGAAATCAACAAAGGTCTCAGCAGCGAATGCGTAGAAAAGATTACATAGGAAATTGTCCAGAGAATGTTATTTCCTCTAAACCATCCGAAGCTTTTTGGGAGAACAAAGCCTTCTGCGAAGTCAAATTCTGAGCCACTGAGCTCAATCAGGTTTCGGAAGGCGACAATACAAAGCATGAGCGCCAGCGTAAAGCGTTCGACGATGTCTTCCCATTGAGTATTAACTTTTGTATAACCCTAATAACATCATGGCAAGGCTTACCTGCACACGTTATTTGAAAAAGAACATCTTTTTCAAACCTTTTGAAAACAGTCCCTTTGATCTCGACAAATTGATTAGAAACTAATAATGTTAGAAGTGCGTGGTCGTATGAGTTGATTGCAACATTTAGCGATATTAATTGATACACCATGACCAGTGCATGGGCCACTGTTGAGAATATTTAGACCGTGTGTGCGAATAATGGGCATAGACGAAAGTAACCATTATAAAATAGGGCAAGAATAAAGAAAACCACAGGACGAAACGTATGTGACGTGACCGGAATGCGGTGCGACAAAGGCTCCAACGTCGAGCGAGAGAATAGACAGTCCAAAATATCTTGTCCTATCGAAGCACACAACCGGTCTGCAATCTAACGAGAGCAAAAATGCCCATGAGTTGATTTGTTTCTGCACAGATCCAAGGGATACGTTACCTCCAAGGCATTAAAAATAACGTACAGTTTGATAGTATCTTGTCCGCGAATTGTATGGTAGATTTTGCTAGCATCAGTCAATGGATTCAAAATTAGAAGTGAGACAATTAAAAGGAGGGCTCGTAGCATATCGGCTTTTTGAGACGGTGGTAGGGGAGGGGCCGCACGTCGAAACATGTTGGTAATGAACCGGAAAAGCGCAAGAGTGCAACGAATGGGCAGAATAGTAAATGTGTAGAGAAATGAATCAGAACAGACGATAAAGCCAAACCCAATGATCTGGATAAATTAATGTACGGTCCTCACAAGGATTCGGAGAGACGTACTTTCTCCATTGCCAAAGGTATACTCAGGAAGTTGCTCACCCGCTCCCATTTGAGTTCCTGGTGCGAGTCAAAATCCGTTGCAAGTAACTCCTCCCTCAAGTAGTCCCAAAGGGAAAATGGTGTTTGTATTAGAGGAAGATTGTCATCTTCAGCTTTGAATATTGGCGAAGAAGGAGTAATAGGCGTAGGAGGGCTGTACGGGCGTGAAGCAAGTATGGGCGTTGGAGGGAGTGACGCATATGCAGTCAAACGAGGTTGCTTATAAAATAATCGAGGGTCCGAAAGTATTCGGTCTACGCCGTTCGAAAGATCATTAAATGGTGCCTCTTCTTCAGTTCCAGAGTCTACGTAGAGCCTGCCAGGATGACGATCTCCATACGAAGACGGAGATGGGCTCAATGAGGTCTTCCGTTCTCCATCTGGCGCAAAATTGGGGGGGTGGGCAGTTGTTGGTGCTCCCAGAGTACCGGATGAAAATCTCCGCCGCAATTTGCGTGAGCGTCGTGATGAATGAGTTGTTGTCATTTTTTAATCTGTTTTGAACAAGATTTGAAGCAATAAGCTTGCCTACTGGAATCGGCACGGCATGAATAAGGACCGTCAAAGTTGAGCGGGCGTTCTACATTAGTCAGCACGGCTTTACGTGATAAGCCGAAGATCTAAAAACGCGTTGGTGAAATCTTCGTTTTTGCAAGGAAATGAAAATATCATGCTTATAACCGTTGGCGAACCTTACTTTAAGAAGTATATTATCTACGCATCCCCATTTTATATCCTAGTACTTAAGAAAGTTCAAAAATACAAAGCTAAATATTCCTGTTTGTTGCTCTAATCTCTAATTTTGGAATTTATAAATTCGAACTGCTCTCCCATGTCCACACTAGCTTTACGACGGTTTTTCAGACCTTCCACTTGTCGTTATCTCGCACAACCTCAGAGAAGAACCTTATTCTATGCTACCAAGACCGTTCATGGGCGGCCGCCAACAACTCAATCGGCCAAAACTAAGCAGCTGGATGGTCCCGAACTTCCCCCCATATCAGAATGGCGCAAGCACTTTCCGAGTACATTAAGCATGAACCGAGTGTTCATTAGGAACCCTGATACTGCGGACCTTGTAGCAAATGCGTTTGTACCCGAAGGTTCAAAGGACAAAGTGGTAATTGAAGGGTATCCTGGTGGGTTTCAGTGCACTATTGTAAATTATATATTTGCTAATATCGCCTTTTTGAAGGACCCGGACAACTAACGAGGTCGTTACTCAGGCTACCTAAAGAACGTATCAGTAAAATTATCGTTCTTGAAGATGATGAAATATATGGGAATTACCTTCGTGTGCGTTCTCTAAGTTTGCTTTTATAGCTTGACATCAAGGATTGAGTATGGACAGGCTTTAGCAAAATCAGACCCCCGTGTCATTTTCCTGGAAATGAACGCGTTTAACTGGGCGACATATGAGACAATATCAAGTACGGGAGTCTTAGATCAAATTGCGAAATTGCCATGGACAGGCGGCGGTGAGCAAATTATGGCTATTATGAAATAACCTTGGAATCTTATCAAGTCTAGTCCATCCTCAGCTCCAATTTATCTCACACATACCGACGACTGTCCTTGGAGACCAGCTGGTCGCGCAACTCATGCGGTCAATTCCTGATCAACAATGGCTATTCCAGTATGGCCGTATTCCTATGAATTTCCTGATTACTCAAGCCCTCTGGAAGGTATGTTCTCTTCTAATAGAGTGGATGGCCATTCTTACTCTTCTTTGGTCTTTAAGCGCGTGAAATCACCAGCTGGGAACAACAATATTCGCTGCAAGCTCAGTGTTATTGCAGAAGCGACTGCCAAATGCACAGACGCTCTAGAGTCGAGTTGCCTCGAGCCATTCTCCGATCATTTTCATCCCTCCCGCCCCAACGCGCCTGAGGCGCTAAAACATAATGCTAGGAGGATCGGGAACCCATTCCAAGCTGTCACTGTGTTGCCACTTGAAGAACAGGCATGCTTTTTGCTCCAATAATTTGCATCTCCTAACTGAAATCACAGCGTATTAAACCGAAAGATCTTGATGTTTGGGATTATGTACTTCGTCGGCTGTTTGTGCAGAAGGCAACTGCGCTCAGGATATCTCTCCCGTATGCCTTCTAGCTTTCGTACTATCTGCAATATTGAATAACCAATACAGAGCAATGGCCCCAGGAGCTAAAACTCTCCTTAAGGCCATTACCGATCCTGGACTCCCCGCAAGTGACAAAGTTGATCAGACTAGGACACCCCGGCAGATGAATGTGAATGATTGGGCGCAAATTGTGAAGGCTTTCCAAGCTTGGCCATTCGCACCAGAGGTATATTCTCATTTAACTTGTCAGAATTTTTGTTTACATAGTTGTAGAATCTCTCTATCGATCTATATACTAATAATGCCAGTGCTCATAACTGAACGATATTATAGGCGAGAGCTAGGAAGTATCTCCAGACGAGCCGACTAATCAACATGAATAAAGTTCCCAATATAAAAATTGGTATTGGAAGACTTGTTGTTTTTAGGTGGAGGCCAATACATACGGACGATATGTATAACAATATTACAAGCGTTCCAACAATGTTTCTACTTGGGTATTTAGTGGTTGTCAACCCCACCAGCTCCACCGCCTAAAACCTTCTACGATTGGATCATTAAATCTACTTCTCATCTCCACCTCTACCTCAGGACAGGCAGCTTGAATCGTTTTCTTGAAAAGATTCCCAGCCGCCTCTTCATCTGTTTGTGTATTTGCCCAATATTCATAATCTAACTGCATGATCGGAGCCCCAACATCCTCACGCCATCGAAGCAACGAAATAAAATTCTCAGCGCAATGTGGGTGTTTTGCCATCTGAAGGAAAATCACGATGGTTTGCCGGGAAGGAAATAGTAAATTTGAATTTTTGCCACCAGACTTGTTCGCCGAAACATGTCGACATTGAAGAATTGAAATTATGTCTGCCCAAGATTCAGCCAATTGAAGACGTTGCACACCCTGAAAGCGAAGAAGAAAGAATGTCTGCTTTATAGACGGACATAAAAGATATGAAAATGGGAATGTAATCAAGGTAGTGTTCAGTTGGCAAGCCCCCGTCTTAGGTGCGAAAAACCTTAGGCGACGGTTCAAGGAATCATATAAACCCTTTGCATCATCACTCCTGATGTTCAAAGATACGTTGCCGTTGATTCTGTGATCCCGAATCATTCTATTATAATATTGATTAAGGCTTGTCGTGTGTGCTCCATTTCCCCATGGAAATCCAATACACAACTCTCAGGAATTGCCAGCTGAGGTATAAGTCTCCAAGTCGTTGAGATTAAAGTCAACAAAGTGAAAGTATTCAAGTTTCGAGATGATTATAACGGGTAATTCGCCAGGAGGCAGAGGGAGGAATGCATGAGATAGATTGGAGATAGACGCAGCCATTTCAAAGATGGCAGATGTCGTTGACGGGATGAGACAAGATTAAATGCTCGAGCTGAGTTCCCGGTTGTTGTACCTCATCACACAACCGTGCCCAGGCTTGATCTGTGATACGATTGCCATATTTACGAATGCGCGCCCCCATGCCTGGATGTGAACAGAGTCATTTATGGAATCCGCCCTTTGAACAATGCAAGTCAATAGAGGGCGCCCAGGATGAACGACGTTCGTTGCTCCATTGGTTAGATTCTGGTGGGAGCTCAATCGATCTTCATAAGATAGGAAGATCGAGAGCAACCAACCGCTACAAGTAGCATAAGTATCCGACAAGCTCAAGTTGAGCTCAAGTAGAACGGAAACCATACAGAAAAAGGCCCATAATCTCAAATATTTAATAGGGGCATGCCAGTCAGACTTATTACTCGAGCAGTTTCCTCATTTTACTTCTGCTTAAATAAATTGGTATTATATATAACTTCCAAGCTCACAAACTTCCGGAAGACTTACTGGTACATAAATGTACATAATCAGGCAACTGTCTACACTGCTATCTCCTCAGCTAGTGCCTCCTCACTTGGTTGTGTCTCCTCCAAGTCATCCAGAAGCGAGTTAGGCCCGGGCTCATTGTCAATCATGGAGTCAGTTTCTTGAGTTTCTACGAGGGTCTCTTGTTCGGGCAGCGATTCTGACATTTCGATATCTGCATCAGTAGTTTGGGAATCTGAAGCATCGAGAGATTGTTGGCTTTCCCCTAGGTCCGTCTTCTTCGACGCCTTCGGCTTACTTGGGAGCATGCCAAAGAGCGTGGTCTGTCGGCTCCCTTTCTTGTCTTTTTCTTTTTCTTTTTCCTTCCCCCTTTCTTTCGCTCCTGATGCTAGGCGACCATCAATCAACTGGGGGCAACATATACCAAATGAAAATACAAACTTTTCCGTTTGCCACCCTCAGCAAATTCAGCAGCACCCACTTTCTCAAAGAAACTTTCGCTTTTCTGAATTTGCTTGTTCACATCTGCTTTGCGTGCAAATGGATTTCGCGTCACTTCTTGTGCAGCCTTTCTTGCAAATGGGTTGGCTTCTATACAATATAATAAATTAAGATTGGGTTATGAGGTATATAGGAAACATACTTTGCTTTGGTGGAGGCATGGAAAAGGGATCTGAAGAAATAGACTCGTCGAAATCCGCGCGTTTTCGTTTCCCTTCTTGAGATGTAGGTGACTCAATAAACGGCGTCTCCTCTCGAGTTTGGGCTGGTGTCAAGGTAGGCAGGGCAGTTGAGCCATAGAGTGTTGGCTCGATAACTGGGACAGTGACACGAGTCATGCCAGGCCTTGAGATCGCAGGCGGAGGACGCACATCGCCAAGCGGGTCCAATCGTGATGAGGCATCATTGGCTTGTACTTGTCTAAGCGGAGGGTCTGGTTTTAACCACCGTCTCCGTTTATTCCGTGCCATGACTAGGCGGTCTTCGTTTTCCTCACGATCGGCCTTGAGAATTTCTATCTTCTCCCTATATCCGACAAGGTGATAGAAGTCTGCGACCTTCATCGCAATGTCAAATGCAGGTGTTTGATGTAGCAGCTTAGTTAACTCGATGGCGCGGGGAATGTTGTCAGCTTTACAGGCTGCTTGGATAAGGAGGATGAATTCCTTGTCCATGGCTCTCTCACGGCTGACAATGTCATCTGTTGTCAGTTCTTCATCTAATGCATCCATGGCAATCTGAAGCAGAAGTGCTTCGCGTTCAATGCTGTAAAATGAGAATTTTAGGCTGGAGTTTAGAAGTAGAAATAGTATGAACAAACAGTTCAAGCTTTAAGTCTCCTTGCCTGAAAGGCATATGTATAGGTATCTCCTGGATTAGAGGTCGAGGGAATCCAGGATATTTTTGACGTCCCTGCAAAGTGAGATAAGTCACAATTAAGACTATACTGTAGTTTTTGATACCTTGAGTATTAAGCACATAAATGTACTTTCGTTAATACCGACAGGCCAATAACTCTCATCTTTTCCTTGTCGCCTTTCAAAGCTTTTGGCATCCAGGAATCTTGTCCATGAACCGTGGTGTGGTATGCGGTGTTTTGTCAGTATATGGACACGTTCTGAGCTATCATATATTGCTGGAACCTGGGCCATGTAAAGTGAATACTGAAATATACAGGTTATATGAATTACTTACCCCTTGTTCCGTGAGACCAACCCAACTCAGCGTGTGCCCCTTGGGAATAGGGAGACTATCCCGTTGTCGGATGGTGAAGTCATCAAAGTTGATTAAACAATATGATAAATTCTGGGAACCTTGGCGTATTTATCAGACAACTCAAGAACAAGAAAGATCATGATATACCATCAATTGTAGTTGAGCCTGCACGATATACAACAAACACCCATTCAGGTCCGGCAACCATTGTGACGAAATCACCACCAAGTCCAATAATTCGGCGCTCTCGTCCAGTGCCGCTAAGGAAGGTCAGGTCATTTTCGCTTGTCGCTATGACCACATTTCCAAGTCCTTGTAAAGAACTATCAGAATTCCTGGATGGTGGCACGCCACCGGCAGCAACTCCAAGTACCGATGTGCCCTTAGGCGTTATCTCATAGGTCCATTCCTTTTCCGTCAAAGCCCAAGTCCCGTAAGGCTTAAATAAAATCGATGCTGAATGATCATCTTCTGGAGCGCAAGCATAAACAGCACCACATTCACCTAAGTCAAGAGTGAGAAATCAGTTGTTTCTCAAAGATAGAATATTCAAGCACCAAGGTAGCCAAGATCGTACTTAACGTGAGAGGTGAAGTGGTATCCTTTTCTTGTAGAACGATCGAAAAATTCAACATTAATAATTTGGTGTGTATCTTGGTCTGTGGCTTCAATGACCCCAATCAAGTTGTACGCTATACCATACCAACTATCATGAGTCTGTTTTCAAACTATTAATGGGGTCTTACCTAAATATTGTTTCTTGTTTTCCATAGGTGTTGACCCTGGTTGGAATGGAGGCTGGGCTTTTGTTATACTCACTAGAATGTTGTTAGTAACCCAGAGGCGATTTCATATGAATAAAAAATACCCATTTCCTTGACTAGTTTATCCTTAGGGTTAGGATCATCCCGCAGTCCTGTTCCTAGGTCATCCACAAGCCAGTCATCCTCAAACCCCTCTCGCATATCCAGGTCCAGATCTTGCACATCATCTGGTACAGGATCTTCAAACAATGCATGTCCGGTTTTTGACTTGGTTGGAACAGTGTCAGCGCTTTTCGATGAAGTGGCCACCCTGACAGGATCTGGAAACCCGTCTGGTAAAGGATCTGACCAACGACTAAATACACCATTTGTATCCGTCCATGCGAGAAGACTTTCTTTGGGCGAAAACGCTAACTGGGTGACAATGCTGCCGGCTGGAACGTCGTGACTAGATAAGATGATTATTATTAAGTTTAACATATGAGAAATACAAACTACCTTGCGATAACTCTTCGGGTCTGAGTAGACCAAATATATACCTTTGATTGAGACGCTGATGCAAGATATACGCCATTCACTGAAATGGCTAGAGCTGTGATAACGCCAGTCGCTTGAGCATCTTTGAACACAGACGTCTTCGACCAGTCCAAACGTGATATTGTGACAATTTCTACAAAAAAAATTAAGTGATCCGGAAGAAAAGGTAATACATTCTATTACCATGCCCTCGAGAAGCAGTAAAGAAGTGTTCCCCGGACGTGTGCCATACTGCTGAGCAGTCATGCAGAAATTCTGGCGCACTTTCATCAAGCAATCAGCAGCAGCATCGCATCACGTTTATCACATACGTTGAGTCAATAACAGCAGGGATAATCCCTTCTATGGATTTTTCGATAGTAGGTGGGTTTTTTGATGTATCCCACACAATGATAGTGCCATCAGATCCACACGTAGTCTATCTACGATGAAAATTGAATAATAAGGACATCCATCAAACTCACCAGCAAAGGTTCATTTGGATGCCATGTCAAACTCCTGACACCTCGCTTGTAACCCTCCAGTCGACTCATTATCAGAGTATCATCCAAATCAATAACTTTAACCAAAAGTTCACTAATAAATGTGAGATAGAGTCTTCCACCTGGAGTGTGAAAACCGACGTACTCCGAACCAACAGCCGCTTTCTTTCCTTTGGGATCTATGGCCACACATCTGGCGGGAACACCATTTACGGTTGTGAGCAGAGAGTCAAGTTCGTTCATATTTGTAAGGTATCTTCGCACATCTGCATCTTCACTCGTAGAAAGCCAGCAGTCATCCTTTATGTTGATATCAGTCCTGAATCGATTCCTTGCGTGCAATTCTAAACACATACGGAGGCCGCCACAGATGTAATGGCACCGTCGGCCTCCCCGGCGGTTTCTGGTTCCTGCTCTGCGCCTTCATTCATTTTCCATATTCGAACGATGCAGTCCTGTCCACCAGTGAAAGCGCGTCTGCGCCCAAGTCAGCTCGTTGAGTAGCCCAAGGGATAGAAGCTTACAATCCATCTTTGGAGAAAGCCAGACAAGTTCGCCCTGGCCCATGAGATGAATTTGTTATGAGCTTGGACATATCAATGAGTCTGAATACAGATTTATTTGAGTTTGAACTCTTGCAAGACCGAACGCGTATTGTCACGACGAATCACGCGTTGTAGTCACGCGTTCGTGACCGTCGGCATACCAGTATATTACAACTGGTTGTCATTCGAATCCTGAGGTTGCCATCATCATTGTATTATACTGCGTTTATCAGTTGAACTCCTACTCAGTTTCGAAGGTAACCAGTATCTTCAACTAAACTGGAGCAAATTGGTCTGAATCAGAGGTCTCACGCTGATTTTCCATAGTAACGGCTCTGATCCTGTAGAGCCGGTCCAAAGCGGTCCAACGCATCGAACCTTGTCACCGGCCAAAATTATTCTTGGAAATCATACTCACGGCCGTACCCAAAATATTTCTGCACATTGTTGGATGAACACGCGATGCTTTTGAGCACTTTGTGGACCGCTATCAATGATGCAAGCTCACGATCTTGACAGCGCAAAGTTGATGTCCACACCATTACCACGCTTCGAATGATGATGAAACACACTCACCTATGCCCTTGCGCCCAGACCAGTAATTAATTCCTAGACTGGCGTTGGGCGCTGTAGGAGCGGTGTTTTTGAATCTTGATTCCATCCCTCCGAATAGCCCTTTTCTTGATCTTATCTATCTATATGTAAGGACCACTGAGGTAACAGACCAATGCCGCATGGAGTCTTCCTTACCCCAACCATTATTTGGGCTCCTCTGTATCTCTATCTGCAACTCAGCACTTGCCATCGTTTTCGCAGCTTTGGTCATTAACATATCTCCTGCGTTGTGGATAATTCCAGCTGCATTTATTACGAGCTTCGCTTACCACGCCTCTTTTTTTCTGGTTGCCAACTCAGAAGGTCCCGACTCCCCACGATTATTCTCAAAAATCAATGATGCCTGTACCTGCCTGCTTGTCATTATATGGGCAGCTACGACAAGTGTAGCGACTGCATATACTGTGAAGTTTTTGACAAGACAGCTTCAAGTGAAGGGCCGGGGATGGGCTTTGATTCTCGCATCCGTTATCTCTTTCCTCGAATTGATAATAGTAGGATGTATTGCGATACTCGCTCGTAAGGAGGGGAAGAAGATTCAATATAAAGAAAAGTGGAAATGGAGGAAAGCTACTGGGACCGATCAGTGGGGGTTAGTAACATATTTTCTTTTCATTAACAAGCTAACAAGTCTCCCTTAACAGCATTGGTGGCCACCCTGGGCCATCACCAGCTTTCTAGATTTGTCTGTTTCTCCTCTAATATCCTCTGCTTTGAATAGTTTACGACCTTGATACGCCTGAAGTATATTCTCGATATTATTTATTCAGTACACATAGCCAACAACACTCTTTGTAGTAATTATTTAAACAGCACACTTTCCTAGTCATGGACCTGCAGTTCAAAATCAGACTCATCGCTCTCATCTGCGTGATCCCCCTTCATATCAATCAGAGTCAAAACTGAGGCTTTCTGCAGTTCATCCACCGCCTCGTTAGCCTTGGTTACATCTGCCTGACCATGCGAAGGAACTTGCAACACGTCCTTTTCTAGACTTGCATCTTTGCTGGCCACTGGAACACCAGATTGAAATGATTCAGCGAGAGAGCTCACAGTAGTAACGGCCATATCAAGAACAGCT
The DNA here is from genome assembly GCA_036936965.1 of Cystoderma amianthinum. NCBI lineage: Eukaryota > Fungi > Basidiomycota > Agaricomycetes > Agaricales > Squamanitaceae > Cystoderma > Cystoderma amianthinum. Next base: position 107,822 of record JASFDA010000001.1, read on the forward strand.
TCAACGCGTTTCTTCAGTGCCTCATTTGCGCTTGAAACCGTCTTCGATGGTAGTCGTCAGCAGTTGTTAAACCATATATTGCATAGTATACAAGAAGCTTACCAAAGATAGAAGGTGGATGCGGGCATCTGCTTCATCAAGTCGAACCAACAGTGATGGTTCATGGTCGCCTTCCCCTTGTTCTTGATCATCTTCAGTTGCTTCAGGCATATGAAGCTCGACTTCGCCAAAGTGGGCTTCAAGAAACATGGCCAAACGTTGGATTCGCATTACAGATGACGTCTCGCTTTCAGGCTCAGCATGAGGGTGTCCATGTGAGTGTGTATGTGAACGACCATGCGAGGTCACTAAACGATCACATAAATTCCAGGTGAAGATGGCAGACAGTAACCTTACATTTTACCGACGCAGGACTTTGATCCACGCCTGTTATGAGAGCCAGCGTAGCATCTGCAATCATATCATTGCTCGCGCTCGATTCCCACTCTAAAGTGAGCTCGTGTTCTTGAGTTTGTTTAACATCAACAACACTCATAACCTAAGTCAACAATGAGATAAAATCGTCCCCAGACAAAAACTACTCACTCGCATCGTAGGAACGCCATCATTATCCAGGCCCTCGTCAACTGAGCCATACATGCCTTCCAAATGCCAACGTACAAGATCCCATCGCACGCCTAAAACAATCTTTTGCCTTTGAGTAACGGTGCATGTCGAGAGGCCTGCGAAATCACGCAGATCTCTTGGGTCAAGGAGAGTGTATGAATAGTCCTTTGCAACCAATAACCCAGAGAGAACATCATTTGGTTGCGCGGGCTTATCTGCCAAAGTTCCGATCGCCTGAAAAAGAAGTCACTAATTAGCTACGTGGTGGCAGCACTTAAAACGTGCCTTTGCTACACGTTCGCCACGGAACGAGAGATTCAGGGTTTCAAGGTTTCGAGGCGTGTGGATTTTCACGTCCTCGTCTCTTTCTTTAAATCTAGATGTCATGGCAGCGCGCAGACGTCCCATTGCAGTTTGCTCGCCATGAACGAGTATCTGAAAATTTTCATATGATACAGTCGCGAAGAGTAGGAAATGAACAAACCACATGCTGGGCCTTTACCAACTCGATGAACTCGGAGTTTTGAGAATAATCAACATGTGCACTGAACGAGATGTAATCAACAGAAATTTTTCTTGGGATAGTTGCACCCTTGAGTGTTGTGAATTCTTCAGGTTCAGTCATTATGTCCTAAATGTAAAAAATGTAATGAGCTTGGGTACAAACCAGCAGGTTTATGAAAGAAAGTGGACATGCGTTATACAAGATTCTCATCAAGGCCAATGGAAGGGAAAAAAATTCCATTTGCATTTTTAATTACAGGAAATAGAGTGTGCGCTAGATAACTGTCCCCAAAGGCAAACCACTTATCACTCACCCGAGCAGGAGTTCCTTCGACAGAGTAGCCTGTAATGATGAGTCCATTGCGAGAGTCCGGAGCCCAAAATTCAAAGAGTTCACGACTTGGGCCCACTTGCATGAAACCAGGGCTGGCAAGGACAACGCAAGGTGGACCATCTGCAATTTTCTTCTCCCAACCTCGTGCTTGTGGCACATTGGATATGTGTCTGAAATCAAAAATAAATATTGTGGACATGTCAGTGTTTTGAGTAACTCACTTGAAGACGAACGGGTTATCACGTTTTGCAAATCGTGAACGTATATTGGAGTTCATTGTATGGATATATGTTTGATAAACTGCCATGCACTTACGGGCAAGACTCGATGCGTAGTATATAGGGACGTTATGAAGATCTGGATGCTTCTTCCAATATTCGTCCAGAATAAGCAATAACTCTTGTGCCCTTCCGAGAGCAAATGAAGGTAAAAGAACATGGCCGCCCCGTCGAATGATAGAGTGCACTAGATTTGTAAACCGTAGTTCTTTTTCATCTCTTCCTTCCAAACTCTGAACCCCATATGTGCTTTCCACGATGAGCACGTCAGGTCTGATAGGAGGGAGCTCCGCTTTGACCAGATGTCTGTCTTCTTCACGCGAATAGTCGCCAGTATATAAAATCTTGAGACCAGCTATATCAATCAAGAACATACAAGCGCCTAAGACGTGACCAGCATGATATGGAGTAAAAGAAACACCAGGGCATATTGTTATTAGTTGATGAGCTGATACCGGAATGATACACGCCAAAGACATTGACATGTCCAGCGGCGAGAATAGGGCATCCGAGGAAGATGAACTAATTGATAATAAATATTTAGCATGTATGATAAAAAATGTTGCTGCTCGAACCTCATGCGGACATAATCTTGCATCATGAACTTATGAACAGCCTTGGTAGGATGAGTCATGTATACCTTGCCTTTGCCGTCCTTGAAATTTGTCTACTCGTGCGATATTAGACAATAGCAGCGTAGTTTAACAACAAGAGACGTACTTTTTCGGTGATATAGGTCAAAGCAGCAGCATGGTCCAAATGAAAACTGTGGATAATTAAGGGAGATTTTTAACTGTGTATGGCGTCAACTTACTGTGTGATGAGAATAGCATCAACGGTACTCCAGTCCAGTTCATCGATAAAAGGAAGTGAAGCCATTCCGCTATAAGCAGGATGAACCCCTGCATCGCAGACAATTGTCCTTCCTCTATATTGCAACACACAACATGACCGTCCGACTTCTTGCCCAGCACCAAGGAGAGTAACACTCAGAGTAGGTGTGTCTGCCATAATATTAATAAAAGTCGAGGAATGAAAATTTTGGCGGGAGACAAGTAGTAGTGACTCCAGTGTTATTAGTTTTTCTATTTAACTATTGCTTACGTCAGTATATTCTTTTATCTTCATGATCTTATACTTAGTGCCAATTGCTCAATTCTCATATAAAAATGGCAGACTCAAAATATGCGAAACCCAAAAGGAACGCTATTAAAAAACACACAGCTGCCAAGAAGGCCCTCAGCTGGAAGAAAAAAGCCTCCACAAAGTTCAGAAATAATGAACTGAGGGAAAATCTAGACCTGCAAACCCAGGCAATGTATAACGTAGGTTAATGATTGGAAGCATTTTATGTCCAATCTAATTTTGTGATACGTTAGGTAAATGCGCCTTCCGAAACCCAACCTACACCATATATCGATGTGGATACTACATCGATACAAGACCTCGCTCATTCTCTTCAAAGTCTCTAATTTATAACTTGTTTCATGCCACCAAAAAGTAGGCTACTCTATTACAGTGAGAACGACTCTTATATTTGTAACCAGAGTCTCAACGGACTCAGAGTTTGGAAACAAGACTACCTAGATTACTTGCTACAACAAGATAGGCAAGCATAAATTCCCCAATTTATGTACAGCAACACAGATCGACGTCAGTCCATCCAAGGGCGAATAGCTCATGGTATATATTGTATTTACTCTACCTACATACTGTACATCATAACGGCATAACGGCTCCCCGGTCAATACAATACAACATAGATCACAGAACCAAAACCAAAGCAAGTAGCAGATAAGGCAAAATATATCGCAGGGGAGAAAGCATACAAAAGATGAAAAGCCTGAGGTCAAAGAACGACAAATAGTCCATACAGATGGAAAGGAAGTAGAGTAAGGCAGTGAGTTAAATCAATAATCAAGCAAGGACAACAGAAGACATATCATCTAAGTCATATCTTCCCAGGTAGGCCGAGGAGTACCAATTGAGAGCTTGCCCATTTGTTTCCTCTGGCGCAAGTTCTTGACTTCAGTATTGATAAGATCGCGAAGCCGTTCCAAGTCTAGGCTACGCTCAGCGCGTGAACCCATGAGAATATTACGCCAGATTCCAGCAGCAGCGACGGAATTGTCAATTGGCAATTGCATAGGACGGTGAAGGCGAACCATCTTCTGCATGAGGTGATCAGGGCTTGGATACTTGGTATTAGGCCACGCGACTCGGATGGCAAACCACCAGCCAAGAGGCTACAAGATGCTATCTTAGCACTTTCGATTTATGAAACATCCAATGCAAATGCTTACCCGGCCATCAGGAAGAGTTCGCTCAGGATAAGAATCGTAGGTGGTCAACGCTCCATCGGGGAGAGAAAACCTGTATGCGATCAGTTGAGAGTGATAATACTTCAGCAAAGGACTAACCTGTGGACAACCCAGTGATTAGGATCTGATCGGTGTTTAGCCAATACAACTAGAAGCCTTGGCATCCCTTCAAGACCAAAAGGACTCCACAAATCTCGAAGCATCCCACACGCATCCCCATGTCTGCCATTGAAGACAGCATTGCTGATAGCATCAGCCATGTTGGGGGGCACGAACAGCCGGTCGACTTCACCCTGCGGACTATCAGTTAACCTCGCCCGAACATAGCGTTTATATGTCTGTGTCGACCAAATGCTCAATGCAACTTCATCGACTTGTTGACCCCGTGTAGTGCTATTGAGCGCCGTGTCCAGTTCACTCATTGGCCATATGATAGCCCAGCTAAGCAGCCGCGCATGAATACGCTGCCAAGGAGGCAACTGTGCCCCATTATCGTTACGATATTCAGCCGCATGCCAGGGACCTTGAGGAGTGACGGCCATTTCTTGATGCTCTTCGTCAGGCAGGGCGGGGAGAGGGGGAGAGGAGGACCGCTCTGTGGCAAGGTTACGATCGTGATCTTGATAAGCCTCACCATTTGTATCTGGTATTGTTGGCAAACCTGACGCTGCAGGACGATGACCATTGGTATCAGAGTATTCTTCGCGGTCATCATCGTCACGAGCGACTTCCCAAGTCCTGTGTGATAGACCTGATTGACTAGGTTTCTGCCTTAGCTTGTACAGTTCCTCTTCAAGATACTGCTGCCCTGGCGAGTCATCTCGTCCCTCTGAAAGGAAGCTACGGGCGGGTGAACGTGTCTCCCCATCCGTCGGGTGACCCCGGCGAGGAGTCTCAGTCATGCCGTCGAATTCACGATCCTCGTCATTGCCATCCATGAAAATTTCGGTCTCGGGAGGCTGATACATAGAATCTGCCAAGGTCCCAGTGGGTTGAGTCTGAATGTTCACGGTTTGAGTCATCGGAGTACCCGTAAAATCATCACCCTCATAGGCAAATCTCGAGGCACCAGCGTTAAATGACCGATCTTGCGACTTCAATCCCTCAATTTTTGGACCCAGACTTTCAATTCTTTGTTGCATAACCATTATTTCTCGCTTGAGATCAGCCGCCCATTTAGGGGGTTCCTTGAAGAGAAAAAAAAATTAGGGATATTTTATGTTTGTATCGAATCGATTACCTCAGCCTGGTAATCGGACTTGAGATGAACACTTGGGTCGTGATCATGGTACGACTTTTTGTACTGGCGAATAGACTGAGAGATTATGAGCCAAGGTATAATGAAAGAGCTTATTACGGCATACCTCAGTATCGTATTTCAATCCAAGCTTCTTTATTCTTTGCCTGACAGCCTTCCTCAACGCTCTTCGAACAACTTCGTGTTGATTATTGTCACCCTCCTGATGCAGAAGGACGCAAAGCTCCATATCGTGGTAATGGTTTGCAATGTCAGGTTCCAATGAAGCAGCATAGTATGACGTGCGGGGTGTCCGTGCCAGAGCATCCCTCACAATTCTAGCTTCCACGGGGTCTAACCTATCGTGATCGGGAGACTGTGGGCGAGTGGGAGTCGGAGTGATATCTGGATCTCTGGTCTTTGTATGAGACTGCTTCGAGGGCGAAATAGACGGTTGCTTTGCCGAGGATATTTGCGATTGTACTCTTCCGTTACCAATGTTGTGATTAGATGACATCGCCGATCCGCCCTTCGACTGGGCAAGAGACTGGTCTCGCTCGTCCTCTTCTGGTATTGCTAATGCACGGCCCCTTGCAGCGGCATACATAAGATCTTCAGTCGTCGGCGCATGCCGATATGGTGAGAATGGCCGGCTCTGGTGGCCACCACCAGATAGAACAGATCCAAGGGGAGGGGAACGACCTGCCATATACATCAGTTCAGAACCACGAGAGAACGCTTCTTGCACACGCACTTGGACCATTGTACTGTGCCTTGGAATACTGATTCGTTCTCGTTTGGGACGGCGAATCGGATGGCGAAATCGAAGCTGCTTTGGATCGTGCACGTGATTTAAGAGCTGGTGACATTGGTGTTTCCAATTCCGTTTCACCACCAACCCTACTTTCGGGCAACGGGGGGTATGTAGTATTCTCATTACGAGTAACTTTAGACCGTGCAGAAAGTGGAGATAATGGTCTCATGTCATCCCCTCTGTTCGTTGCTCGACTTTGCGCTCGAGAAGGAATTTTGGGAGACTAGAACTAAATCTCAGTCAAATCCAAAAGATAAGGCCTAGACTTACGGTGACACCACGATCGGAGGGAGAAGGCGACTTTTGTGAAGGAAGTTGAGATTGCGGAGGGCCAGATGGACTTTCGACATTGATATTCATAGAGTTGCCCCTTGGTGAGGCAAATTCAGAAGCAGGTAAAGGAACCTTTGTTGGCTGATTTGGATAGGCAGCTTGTCCGCCATCTGTTAGTGTTGTTTGCGGGTCTTGATTCCAAGAACCTCCTGTCGGTTTTGCCATTAGCTGGGTCCAGTTCGGCTGGCGAAAGGTTCAGCATTTGAACCTCAAGCATATTGCGCACTTACATTCCAGGAGCTGTGAGCATAGGGGTTGCCAGAGGCTCCAAGATGGTCATCTGTTGGCAAAGGTCCAAAGTTACCAAATGAAGGCCCGGAATCGTAGCTCTCATATTTCGGGCCAGGGGGGTCATGAGGGCCTGGTTCACGCTGTCATGCCATTAGTACAAGTCATTTGAGTAATTATAGAACCACGAACAACAGGTAACATGGTATCTCCATTTTCGGACCTCAGGCCGTCTTGAACATTGGAGTCCACATCATCGCCATTAATACTCCCTTCGCCTCGCTGATGATATACTTGTCTATTTGCGTAGTTGATCGGCGAACCGAGCATACTATCGCCATTTTTGCTCCTTGGCGCTGGTGGATATATGGCCTGCGGGGATCGTAAACCAGCCTGAGAACCAGCTTTACTTCTGTATTCAGTGGGATCCACCATAGAGCGTGGAGGTGAGTTGTCAGGTTCATCGCCTTCTCGGGACATGCCCTCAAGATAAAGGAGAACTATAGGACATGATTGAAAAGGGGATTAAGGCATGAGTTAAAGAAGTTTTGACCTTTCTCGTTTGGGGCTATGGGACCAACAATTGGTTAAATTGGGATAAGGAACTGAGGAAGGAACCCCTACCTGGAGTTGTAGAGCGCATTATCAAAGGTTTCAAAACATCATTTGGGCCAATTTCCGACATGCTTGTATGGGGGGGGGTATTATTTGAAGGTGACGCTGGTTTGACTTTAAAGGTTAGTTGCTCGTTCGTTTCTTTGAAGCAAATGGAATAGAGCAGAAATATAAAATGAAAGATAAATGTGAGATGGTGTGTATAGTTTTGGGTTATTATGGGTATGTTGTGAGGGAGATGTCGCGGTGGAGAGTTGTTAAGTCTGGACTCTGGAGTACCCGTCCAAGCCGTAATCCACTTTCAGCAATTCCAACTATGCCCAAATAACTTCAAACACTCACTTGATCCTATAAATAAACTGCCTCACCGAATTCTCCGGATCCGAGTCTCACTCCGTTCCACAGTCGGTTGGCTCTATATCAATTCTAGTAAAAATTTATTGTTTGATAGTTGTAGAATAATAATCCTGGCAGTACATATTAGAATCCTAACTACGGTGGACAATATTGACTTAATCATAAAACAGTTACGAGTACTACAGCCGCGATCAACTACACCTGGCCAAAACTAATCCACTAACACTTTTACTTTTTCATGTAATTTGCATAAAAATACATAGCTGGGGTGACTGAAAATATCCGAGTCAATGTCATTGCCGTTAGCTACAACTTTTCAACTGGGCTGCGAAATTACGCCACATTAAAATGACGTACTCATCTGAAACAATTGTAGGATAAATGAGATTAGAACCACAGTGTAGATGGCCCTTGCCCCGGATACGAAAACTCTACTTACATCTAGTGCATTGTTCAGTTTACACTGAAAAAAATTCGGAGGACAAAAACATGCCATTAATTGCTGATGTCGTCGAATTTGTTCCATTGAATCCTGAAGGTTCAGGAACTCCACCTTTGTCTTGAATTGCGTAGAAGATTAAGCAAAATGTAGTAGCTTAGAAGTACATACTAATAAACGTAGCCAGGCTAGACAATGGCGCGAACCCAATTGATGGCGGATCTGCCTTGAAAATTGTGTAAACATTTTTCTGCCATGATAGTGAGGTGAACAAGCGATAGCAACACGCAGGAGGGTAAGAAATACCAAAAATGCATTCCCCATAACCCATTGAGGTGACGTATTGGGGCTCATGCCAATGTCCATTATAGAGCCGATACACTCTGAAGAATTACCGGGCAAATGTCCAAATATCATATCGCGCGGATCGATTGACCAGGGCGTGCCGCCGAAAGAGATCGAAACATTGACAATTGTGTCACAAGCTGGTGAAGCTGTGAGCAAAAAGGAAAGCATACATATGTACGTAAATTACGCACGGAAAGAATAAAATCCTGGTAAGCTTGACACTATTTTGGATCCAGCAATCAGGCTATAAATTGCCTTAACTTCGTTAGTCGGGCCGCCAATAAGTCCTATACCAGTGTCGATAGCAGCAGAAGACAAATTACTGGCTGGCACGATGTGTTTTCCTTGTACAGTGATATCTTCACAACGACACATCAATTATGTGATAGTCCTGTAAACATAACCAACGCACTGTGTAGGTTCAAATTCCACAAAGAGGAATTGATTTGGGGAAGATTCAAGAACTCCGGGGCACCGTCATAGAGGGATGTATTGCTTCCGCCCAGTGTGAAAAAGCCACCAAATACCTGTGATTCATTAACAGAAGGAAGGTCAAGCTGCCGTGTCATACAAAACGACATCTCAGGCGTTACTCCTTGAACAGCGCTATTGTCTACATTTTGTGTTGTAATTTCTTGCCAAAATGAGGAAACTTGAACTGTAGCATCGGCGTTCCCAAATGCGAGGCCCATAACACCAGTGGCAGAACCTGTAACTGGAGACCCGGCCATCTGACCAACGGCAACTAAGATAAAGTCAATGAAGTACTTTCTTTAATTGGTGGCCAAAAAATACCAAAAGTTTGATTGGCTACGTCAAAGGCTCCCAAAGCCACGGTATCTTGGACCAATATCCCTGAGACGGGCCCGGTACTATATCCTATCGTTACATTCGAAGAGTTAGGATCACGCATGACCGTAGAGGACTGAGAGAGTTGATAAGGCGGGGCTGAAAGGTTGCAGCCTGTGCAGCCTGCGCTTGCGACCCAGAACAGAGATGATCCAGTATCCAATTGGAGGTTGAATAACTGTGGTCTAATGGAATTTCAAGCAACCTGCTTTAATCAAGACACGCAAACTCACGGTGTGCCAATGATGACAGTGGCAAGGTAGCCTGTATCTTGCTATAGGTGGTTTTTGTTGAAAATTAGTGATTTGTGATTCGGGAGGATGCCTCACTTGATTTATCATCGGTATGTCTTGAACCGTACTGTCTCTTGTCCGAATAGGTAGTGGTACTTCCCGCTTATATTTGACCAGGAGATGGGTCGAGGCTGCCAAGTAATATTCCTCACCCCGTGTACTGACTGGGGCAAGTTGTATCATTGGAACATGAATCGGGTCGACTGCATGGGCCGTCAAAGCAAAAAAAGTTGACAGCATCAGAGCAAAAATGCTGGTGAGGCGCATTTTGAAGTAGTATGTTTCGGCGAATATCAGCGGCCCATATGGGCTGAGGGTCATTTATCTGTTTTGCACATCAATAGGAATCTATTGCGAAGCACCTACCACGCTGAAGCTATTGGGGTTTCCTTTAACTAGCATATGTTTTCGCAGCCCTTGCGGGTGCACATCAACAAGTATACATTTGATCATCTTTCTTGAAAGAATCACTCCAGGCTCCACAATGCTCTCAGGCCGAAGAGTTAAGTATAACGAACGGAATCAATAAGTGGCCGTGGCATCGTGGCCTGCGACAACGGTTTAGTTAACAAGTCAATGTTGTTTTTTTTACCCACCCTGACTGTCCTCCCTCTGCCCTCGCTTCTGCCATTAGTCAATGAACTAAAGAAAACGATTGATTCGGGACTTCAAACGAGTTACTGGCTGGCACAATGTTTTGCTTTTGCACGATGGGAGGTAATTCAAGCCTCTGTGTCATAAAAATGGCATTTCAGGCGTTACTCTTTGGATGGTGTTATTGTCCAAATTTTGTGTTGTGATTTCTTGTCGAAACAAGGAAACTGGCACCATAGCATTCTAGAAGTTCCCGAATATGAGGCCCCAAACGCCAAGGGCAGAACCTGTAACTAGCGACCCCGCCATCTGGCTAACGTCAACTAGAATAAAGTCAATGAAATACATTCTTAAATAGGTTACCAAAAATTATTACCAAAAGCTTGATGACCACCCAAAGCAACAGTATCTTGGACAGAATTCCCTGAGACGGACCAAGCACTTTGTTGAAATGAGCGACCTGTGATCCGGGGGAATTCTCGCTTGGTTTATTATAGGTATGTCAATACATGATGATAACTTTCGCTTGTATCAGGCCGAAAGATGAATTGAGGCTTGAAGTCCTCATCCATGTAACGGGGCGAGCTATCGCATGTGAATCGGCTCGACCGCATAGGCCCTCAGGCCTCAAGCTAAAACAATTGACAGCATGAGAGCAACGACATTGGAGAGGTGATTTCTAAAATAGTACTACTTAGTGCGTTTTAGCAAATATGCTTACAACCAAAGTCCCTAGTTTTCACAAGGCTCTTTTATTATTCAACTTTTTTGCATGAATCTGTTTGAGAAGCACGTACCATGCAGGGCCAACGGTGACGTTACCGCCGGGAAGGTGCGCATGGCTTATGGGTACAGCTGATCATCTTCCAACAAAGAACCACTCCCACGATGCTCACAGCCGCAAACTGATGTCCAATGAAACGGCATTAGTTACCCGCTGTGGCACTTTGGTGGCACTACGCTTTTCAATATCCCTCAATATTAATCATATAGGACTCGACAATCATGTGCATTAAGAAATCATTACATGTTGGGTTTGATCAAGTAATGAAGGAATTGTCCCTAACTAGTATGTGCCGTCTGTAATCGTTCGTTAAATACATACAAGCTAGATCAAGGGGATGAAGTCACTAAAGACTCGTGTGCATTAAGAAATCATTACATGTTAGGTTCGATCAAGTAATGAAAGAATGGTCCCTGTCTGGTACGTGCCCTCTGTAATCGTTCGTTAAATATATACAAGCTAGATCAATGAAATGAAATAGTAAAAAAAGTGAATAAAAGGATTGCCAAATTTGCACTTGAAATCCGTCGGGTATAAGACATAGCATCTAATAAGCATGAGAAATTAACCCAGCAATGGCAAACATGCAGCCTACCATTTGACGCCTTAGTAGATGTCTTAACAGCGGGAGCTCCAGATATCGTAGAAGCAGGACCTTCGCCTGGAATGAGAATTTTGCCTTCGTCTGAAATATCACAAGTCAATATATATATATATATATATATCATCATGTAAAACGTACTTAACGCCATGGCCAGTGGCGAGAGTGGCGCTATGCCAACGGAGGGAGGATTCATACGAAGGATTGTGTACACATTCCTCTGGAAATTCCAAGTCAGAACTAAGCCACCAGGATAAACACAACATTGCCGCACCAAAAATGGTCCTCCCAATGCCCATCGTGGGTCTGGGCCCATATCGAATATAGTCGAAACACATTTTGACGAATCGCCAGGCAAGGGACCGGAAATGATGTCTCTTGGGTCTATAGGCCAGGATGTCTGCCCATTGATTGTAATGTTGATATTTACTGGGTTATTGCAGACTAAAAAAAAAGTGAGTTTCAGCATGAACATAGAACAACGGTAGGCATACTGATAGAGTAGTACCCTGGCATATCTGAAATGGGTTGTGATCCAGGTATCAAAGCGAAGATGGCCTTGACGTCATTAGTCGGTCCACCGAGGAGGGGTGTATTAATCTCCAAAGTCCCTGTTGTCGGACTACTAATTGATACACCTGCAACAGTAACACCTGTCGTACAATAACAATCAACAAGAGATAGGGGGTAACTCAGGTCACCAACTCACTAGTCAAGTTTATACTCCATGTCGTATTGTCGCCTACCACGGTATAATTCTCGGGAGATCCGGAGAACAGAGTCGTGTTAGCTTTCCCAAAGGATATAAATCCACCAAAAACTGAGCTAGAATTGCTAGAATTGTTGGGGAGACTGGGAGGGTTATCTGCGATTCGCGTTGGGCAAAATCCTATTTCTGCTGGCGCTGTGCCTTGAACGTCTGCTGCCGCGACGCCTTGTTGCACAAAGTTGGGCGAATTCGCTGTGACGCCAACAGTATCTAGGCCAATACCGACCAACGCACTCGCCCCAGGAGTAAGCGGTGCACCGGCAATAGAGGACACACCCACTACGTCTCATGTGAGCTTGTGTTTATCTGATGAGGAGGGGAAATGTCCTCACCAAAAACTTGATTAGATACTTGCATGGAACCGAGCCTTACAGTATCTGTGATAATAGGGCCGCCCACAGTCCCAGAACCGAACGGTATTGTGGTATTTGTTGAACCATCTACTTTACTCGACGATGACAGTGTAGGTTGATATAACGGTGTACCCGAACCACACGTCGCGCACTGTTGAGTCGCAACCCAAAGGGCTGAGGTGGTTGTGTCCAACACTGCAAGGACTGACTGTCCCCTGTAAGAAGTGGACGTCAGATTCTGACAACTGGGAAAGCATGGTAAAATGCGACGTACGGCGTGCCAACTAACAACGTCACAGTATAGGCAACATCTTGCTGTGGACACGCTCAGCATGCGCCTCGGTTTCTATCAGGGAGGACATAGGCACTCACAGTGTTAGCCATTACTACATCCTGCACATCTCTAGAACGCAAGGCATGGTAAGCGTGGTTGTACCTTGCCATGAGGGATTGTGAAGTGCGACGGTAATATAATCTATCTTTCACGGCTGGGACCTGACGCATAATGGGTATATGCACAGGCTCAGCTAGCGCCGCAGAAAGGAGCGACAACAGCGTCAAGCTGAGGGGGACCATCGACATTGTGGCCATGATGATTCTACAAGATCAAGGATGGGGACTTTTCGTAACCTCCGTCGGCCTTGCAAGGCGTTTATACTTGCCTGCGGAAGATGATGCGCCGGTTTATTCTTGTTGTCGCGAGAAATCAACGAGAAGTGAATTATGCAGGGTCGCCGGACACGATTTTTGAAGCAGATTTGAAGTACATACTTAGTGAGTTAGTATATAAGCAAGGAGGATAATTTCCGACTAGTCTCTCTGAAAAAGCTCTAGCCAATGCATGGCAAGCACCCAATATGAGCATTATTTGGCACGCGCTCATGTGTGAGGCAGTGAAGTTTGATATTCGAACAGCCACATCTTTCCGGTCAATCCCTAACATTGAAATAACTTGTGAAAAACGATCGCTTCGGAGGGCACACGCTAGTAGTGACGCTACAGCCTAAAGCAACACTCTCGCCACGAATTAAACCGTTGTAATTAACTGTGATGGCCACTACTGTTTCCAAGAGATGAAAGCTGAAAGTCCCGTCGGGATGTACGTGCTTTTTTTAGATTTCATGCATTCTCGAATCTCGACATTGAAACAATTTTACAGAAGGGAAAGGTTAACACAGCCTTTGAATCTATGTGAGCCGGTAGTTTTGCCGGGCCATTCGGAGCCATGAATGTATATAACGACAGTTCTTGACGGCGGGTACTTGCGATCCCCATGACATTGATGGATTCTGATATCATGGCAGGCGCTTTCACATCTCTCCCCAAGTAAGGATGTGCCTTGCCTGGGGCGAATCTAAATGACGGCAGGAACTACGTGACGACGCGTACAGACAGATAATGCCTTGTTGGTGCAATCTTACAGTCTACGTTACAAGTATGTCGGCTGGGGTCCGTTGCGTCTGGGGCGTGCGACGCCGAGTCAAACAATGGATAAAATACACGGAAAACGCACTTGATGAGCTAGGGCGGTTGAGCTGCTGGGCGAGTTGCCACTACTTCTTGACACTTTCTTCATCTATCCAGGCATCACCAGCAATTTCTTACCACAAACCCGCGCAATGAGGACCACGAGCCCAAACGATAAAGACGGCGTACGCGAGCGGTGGGAAACGAATTTGCGGCCCTCAGGTCAGAAGAAATATACACCAACTATCTATACTGTGCTATGCGAGTTCCGCACGCCTTAGTCGTGGACACTCAGCGCCTTTATGCCTCTGACCTCACTGCGCTCTCATGCTGGATATCAGCTGATTTCCTGACTCGCATCGGGAGTACATCGCGCTGTGGTTCAGGGAGACACCATAAATTTTACCACCTTCACACCTCTACTGCAGCAACCTGGCCTCCGTCGTCCCACCACTGCAAACCCTCCAGACGGCCTGGCCCTCTCCCCATCCCACCACCATCACCCTTCACCTGGAGGTCAGCGATCGCGAGGACAGCGAACGTGAACATCGATGAACAACGACCACCTACCCCCTTAGCCAGCAACGCACGAACGCAGGGAACATGGAACCTCTTCTTCTTCTTCTTCTTCTTCCTCCCTCCTTTTCATCCCACCACTCTAAATCCCCCTTCCCTTGTCCCACTCGTCCACACCACCGCCACACTCGCGCGAGGGACGGGAACCGACGAGCGCAGGGGTTCCCGTTCCACCTTTATCACTCCATTCCAGACCCAGAGGCCACTGACGAACGCGACGATAACGAACGCTAGGACACAACAGAACGGCGAGACCCTACTGACTGCTCGATGCAATGGATGATTAGGTAGCGATGGATGTGAGGGACGAATTTTGGTACCCTCTTTAGAGATTAGTCCCCCTATATAGGACACCTAGACGACTGGCACCGGCGCACATAGACGATAAACTCACGCCTTGCACTCAGATGCTCTGCCCGCACACGCCGAAACGGAAACATTAAGACGACTATGATGACAGCATCAACATGGATATTAATGATGTCCACTCCTCTCACTCTCGCTCCAACTCATGGGTGTTGACATCTGCGAGAGATCCACACGGAATCTGGTACGATATCTCAGGTATCTTTTCGCAGTTCAAATTATTAACGCTGTTGTTAGAATGGGCAAAAGGAACATCGCGAAAAGGCATCTGATTCAATCTATGTCCGCTGCCTAGTATCTTGCGGAGAGAGCTGCTTGAGATTTCGTAAAAAAACCATCCTTAGCTCGACTTTGCTACTTGTAAGTATAATAAGTACAGTAATAATAATAATTTATGTAACGAACACAGATTTACTGAAATGTGACTAGTCCTTCCTGGATACATCTGTGGTGCATTTTCTATCCATTTCCCCTCGCCGTTGCGGTTGCCACATCATCGAAAGAAGAAGAATGTCCAACTATGGCTGAAGATAAGTTACAGCATCCCGAATGCGTGTTTCAAGGGTCCTGAGGAGACATTTATAAACATGGTGTGAAGCTATCTGCATTTCAACATCATGGCGATTCTCGTGTGAATAGATAGTGAAAATTGTGTACGAGATCTTCGCATCGAAGTTGAACGAGCTGGCAGCCTGAAGAGCAGTTTTGACATTTTGTAGAGTAAGGGATCGGAGAGTCATTTGCAAGTTTTCTTCATGTGATCCCCCGGCCAAGGCAGTGTGCTCATAGGCAAGACGTGCTGATGGCCCATATAGCTCTAGGAAAAGAGCAACCTTATCCTCGGAAGGTGCTAAAGAGTGGAATTGTCGACTACAAACAGTAAGCCACTCACAAACTTTACTCCGGAAAATGGCTACATACCCCACAATGAGTTCGGATAATGACCATGGTTTAAGGATGAACATGTGGTGCTTAACCTTCTTGATCCATTTCAGGTTTGTTCCAGGGGAGGGTGTTTGAATAGTAAAGATATTTTCTCTACGATGAGCTGGGTCAACACTTGGTACGCCTGGGTTTGGGTCCACCAAGCCCCAGACTGTTTTATTGGTGAACATGTCAAAGTTGCCAAAGTTCTCGCGATCCATTTCCTCTACACCGTCACTGCTGAAGAAATATGCCGTCCATTCAGAACACTGGTAAATTGTAGGAAGTTTCGCATGCAAACGGAGAACAAGAACAAGGAAAAGCCATACTGATTTCCCTAAAGACACATCTCAATGCCAAGACAAAAAAATTCGGCGTAGCGTACATACCAATTCCAGGGTGGCCGGTTAAGACAAATCCCGATATTTCTGGAGCTTTTTGCTGATGGCGATAACCCCAAAGCGGGTTCGCGAATGGAGATGGACTGTCGATGTCAAAAGAGTCAGGCAAATGAGAATGGTCCCATCCAATATCGCGAATGAGATGTTTAATAGCCATCATATAATCATCGCGAAGAATAACTGTTGGTAACGGAAGGGCAAGTATACATCTGGTGCGCATGTCGTCGACACAAAGTGTCCAGCATTTTTTAGGAACTACAATATCTCCCAATGTGCCGTCTCGAACCACATCTTGCAGACTAATAAAAGGAATGGATTCTTCAGGAGCATCCCACAATGCTTTCCAGAAGGCACGAAGCGATACTAGACTAGGAGATGCTGGTGTACTTAATAAGTAAATAGCTGCAGGGAAAAAGAAATGTCTCACTGTTTACTGGCTCGTTCAGGCGTCGGCGTTTGGCTATTCTCTCTACATTCCATGGTCAGCATGGTCAGGAGCGGTAACACAAAAAGAACCCAAAACCAACCCTCATCAGCATCAAAACTTATGAGGAAGTGTACAAAGTTCTCCCTTTGCTCCAGTGGGATAAAATTGGGAGGGATTCGCGCCAAGTCCCATATAACTGTAGCTTTCCTATTTCTCTCGTATAGAATCTTAAAGTCGAAGTCGAAAGTTTGTAATTCGTCGGATATTGACGAGATGCCGATAGGGGGAGTGAGTTTCCAAATGATAGCCCGAGTCTGGTGCCCCGGAATATTTTTCAAGACATCACTTATGAAGGCCATCTCAGGGACGTCGACATGAAAGGGATCGTTGACGGCTTTTCCTGCGCCATCAATAACAAGACAGATGAATTTTACCATGCCGTTGACGGAACTGTTTGATGATTAGGGACAATGAGCAACAAGTATCACTCCGGCGGGAATTGCCGCCGGATTGCACATTTGCACATTAAACCAAATTTCACCAACCTATAAGGACAAAGATAATGGGGCAACGTGCGCCACTGGCTGGACGGTAGACTTGATTTCAGCCAAACCAGCTCAAACAGTATAAACCATCGTACTTTTAAGACTTCCAGATAATGCCTTATGGGTACAATGTTACACTCTATACCTGCACCAGCGGTATCTTCGTAAATTCGTTACAAGTATATCAAATGAGATCCATTCCATCATCCAGAAACATGTTCAATATTAATTAGCAGCTGCAAATACGAGTACGCGGTCGAGTCCATTGATTGCTCTTTTTTTCCCAACAGTCAGACACAGAGAACATCGGGGAGGGGAAAAAACGCTATGTACCCACATTGGGTTAATACAATAAGTATATAATCATCATAGCAGACACAGCACGATGGCTGTGAATCCAAGCGTGATGATCAAAGACGCAACAGTTGTTGATGCGCCGCCTTTATTAAAAAGAAACGGTTGTCAACGCCAAGTCAAACATGATACAAATTGGACGGAAAACGCACTTGATGAGCCAGGGGGTGAGCCTGAGCCTGAGCCTGAGCCTGAGCTCTTGCCGTTAGTTGAACCAGTCGCTGTACTGGGAGCACCTGTAACCGTTGAAAAAACCACCACAGTAGAAGACGAGTGGGGTACGGTGGGAGAAGAAGGCGTTGGTGCCGTGAGTAAAGATGTATGTGTTGAAGACGAGGAGGGGGCTGTACCTGTTCCCCCTGCCAAGTCTGACAGTTGAGCGAAGCCGACAGAAGGCGGGGTCATGCGGTATACGGAATACACATTTTTCTGTAATTTCATTTAAGACGAGTAAAAAAAAAATTAAATTCGAGAGATCTGGTTGGAAAAATCCTGCGTACCAGGAATGTATCACCTACTACCCAGCTGGGGGTGCCCTGCCCAGCTTGGAGAGAGGTTCCCGCATTCAGATCAAAAATGGCGCCGATACAATTTCCCCCCTGATCCAGGCCGATGTTTATATCCTCAGGATTGACGGACCAAGCTTTCCCACCAAAGGAGAACGTTGCCTGGACCTGGGTATTACAAGCTACAAACAACGATGATTGAAGGTAAAATTTGTCAAAGCCTATAGGGTAGCTTACGGAAATTGAAAAAGCCTGGGCCACCACTTCGGCTTGGTCCGGACCCCGGAATAGCAGCGTAGAAAGCCTCAACATCAGCAGTTGGGCCGCCAAGGAGAGTTGTACCAGTGTCGATAGCTGCCACCGCTGCGTCGCCAGTGGATATAGATATAGATTTTCCCTGCACGGTAATTGCTTGGTACGAGAGTTGGATGAATGAAAAATCAAATCTCAACAAGTTTCAACATACCCGACATGGTTAAGAGCCAGAAACTTGGCGTCCCAGTCAATGATAAGAATTCAATGTCTCCCGAGAACAAGGAAGAATTAGTGCCGCCAAGTGTCATCGTGCCTCCAGGAGCAACTGAAATTTGACTACTAGGCGCGTTCGGATCTCTCTCCAAGAAAAAGGCGAATTCCGGACTGCTTAGCTGGTTGCCACTAGCAAGCGTTTGCCAAAAGGGCGTTGAATGTGTGGCGGCAATAGTATCGAAACCAAGACCCATGATTCCAGATACAGTTCCCTCTATCGGGGCTTGTTGCATTTGACTAACAGCCACTAAAATTCTACTGTTAAGTCAACATGCATAATATAAGGGGGAAATATAAACACACGCATAGTCTGTCCGGTAACAGTAAAGCCACCCATGCTTACCGTTTCCGTGACTTGTTGGCCTTCGACGGCACCCGAGCCGTACTGAATGGACACTGGCTGCTGACTCGACGGTTGGAAGGATGATGATCGCGTATTTTGGAAGACGGGAACTCCCTCAGCGCAACCCTCGCATGGATTGACTGCGAGCCATAGATCTGATGAGCCTGTATCTAAGATGACGTTAAATTGTTGTGGTCTAGTTGTCAAAATTTAGATCAGTTGGTTGCTGAGATAAATGATTGAGAAATAAATGATGGTGGAAGCCCTCGTCCTCAACAATGAGAAGACATGTACTGGCACTAGAGAATGGATGAATGCAATGAGAGACTCACGGTGTCCCAACAGATATGCCCCCAAAGAAGCTAGCATCACCCTCCTAGGTCACAATTAACGAAAATGCAGTAAGAGACAAGGGAGGAGATACCTGGTTGGTTACAGGAATGGCTGCTGTACTGGCTCTCTTGCGAGTACGCTGAGGAGGGTTAACAGGCGCATAACCATACTTTTGTCGCATGTTGTCAGCGATTCTCTGATAGTCAGAGATGCTGCGGGCGGAAGTACGACGGGAGAGAGGGATATGCAAGGGATCGGCATTGGAAAAGGAAGGGAGAGCAAGGAGAGCAACGGTCAACGCATGGGAGAACATGATTCGGGAGAAAAGGACTTGAAAGAAAGGAGGGTATATGAAGGCAAGCCAAGTGGTTCGTGTGCGCAGGTGATCCAGTCACCAAAGAAAACGTGAGATGCAATCGGATGTAAGAAAAGCAAGACAACAGCCACTCGCTTCAACTTTTACTCACGCTCCATCACTGCCCCCTCCGAACCCGGTCATCGCCTCACTTGCTCTCCGCCTCATTATTCATGTGTTCTAGTAGTATTATACTTGCTACTGTGCTCGGAAATAGTTTTACTCGTCCTGAAAAATCACCACTATTTTCATAATTTCTTCAATCTCCGACTCGCCTCTTGGCAATTGTTCAACTCGATATCACCCTAGACTTGGCATCGAATTCCCCCATTCAAGCGTTGCAAGCACACACAAGATGAGCACCTATATTTACGCTGACAGTTCCTGACTCAGCCATGCTGACGATAATAACCCGGGACCACACAACGGCGTAGGATGACTATAAATAAATGTATATCTGGTCACATAATTTTTTAGCGCTATTGCAGTTCTTGGGGAGCTTTCGGGCTGCGTAGATCCGCTGCCATTGACAATGAGGATGTAATTTATAGAGCAAAGTACCAAAGTAGGCATCAATGCCGGCACCAGGCCAACTCAAAAATATTAATCTTCAACAATCATCATCACCTCAGCCTCATCAATCTTCATTTACCCCTCGGCTCTCCCTTCCCGAAGCCTACGCCTAGTACTTACACTGAGGCGAGACGTGATATCATGGTATTTTTTCTGTCAACAATTTGCTAATCCCCGCTTCAACCAGAACCTTACCCTGGACACGTTACCGTATATCACTAAAATACTTCCGCAGTTCCGCAGCTACGGTGCCTTATACATCACTACTATCGTAAATATCTATTCAACAAAGTGCGGCTACCACCAGCCGCAAAAACCATGATCTACGTTCAAGGCACTTCCCCCGTAAGTAGTAATCCGCAATGCCTCGTACGTGGGTATCAATAAACTCGGTGACGCACAGCGATACTACATAGTGACGCACAAAGTTATATATGTACATGTTTGCTCCGCTTGAATTACACACACAAATATGGGTTAATTTTAGCACAATCTTATCAGGCATTTCCTTCAACATGGCCCCCACCCGGCGGCCCGCAAAATGTCAAGTCTGCACCACGAGCGACTCTAAATACACTTGTGCACAATGTTTCGTCGTCTAGTGTGTATATATCAGCACTCCCTCAGACTGTTCGATGCTCAAGCCAAGTTAGCTGCTCAGTTTCGTGTTTCAAGCAACACAAACGTAAGTGTTCCCGGCAGTTGAGATGGTTTAACCATCACGCCAAAGGGTGTTAAACTTGTCATCAGAGACGTCGTGCACTGCGCAGTCGGCGATCACCTCTACTCCCAGTTCGCAAAGGCCCGAGCCACCTGGTCCGAGCGATGACTCAGGTAGGCATCGCTTTTCCGTTACCGAGAAGTTAACCTCTTTTTTTAATAGACGTAGACGATTCCACACCACTCGCACCAGGAGTGGATAGCGATCCTCTTCCCCCTCCAACGGAGCCCGAAGCGCTGCGGCCCCTGACGTCGCTCCGATGGCCGTACGTTCCAGAAGAATCAGCCTATCCAGACCCCCTAAAGCGGGACGACCCCAAAACTTTGCAGCTCCACCAATATGAGGCAATCGGTGCGCAACATCATGACGATTCTTTCATCTAATTGAAGGGAGGTTATTCACCTTTATTTCATGTACAGCGACCTCTCCGGACATCCGCAGGATTTTGGCAGCGAACAAGGACCTACCTGCGCTATTGACAACGCTGGATAAGCTACGCGGACGGGAACGAGAGGACGCGCTGGAGCGCGCGTTGGGCTTGACGGCGCCGGAAATCGATGATCAAATGCGCTCGAAGACGGTAAGTGAGGATGTGCTTGCGCTTCGGAAACTTGCAGAGGCGGTGGAGGTCGCGGTCAGGGGAGGGAATCAGACAGCCCTCGGGCTGGATTGGGGAGAGTAGACGTGTTGGGTATATTGTTTGTTATTTTTTCGACACCTGAATGCTCGATTTTTTGATTCAGGAGGATGTCACATGGAATTCTAAGGGGTCTTCGGCCTGTGGCCGTGATGACGTTGGATGCATGAACGGAATTCTTACAAGGAATAATCAAGTACGCGCCGCAGCTGGTACGGCCAAAATTATCCGCACCAGCTGTCAATACAATATTCAGGCGCCATTCTATTGGCATCGTGGACATCACATTCACGCATTCCTCATTTTATATTCTTGGGATATATCATGTGCGATAGAACACGAGGTAATGCATTCAACGGCGGCCACTTTACCACCCTGCGCCAAAGGAGGATCTCACCCATTGCTAAGCAGATCTAACAGGAAATTTAATCGTAAGTAACGATGGTCTCGAGTTCTTATGCATATGAGCAACGATGTCTACTGATGTATACTAAGATATGAACAAGTCTTCAAGATAAAATGTAAATGCGGCATCTACATGATATTTCCCATTACTTAATGCCGTGTTACCTTATAATATTAACAAGTTGACAGACATACCCGCGATCTATTAATTCGGTCACAGGCACACTCACCGCTACATATATTAGTATGACATACTGGCAGCGCATGCTCTAGTGTTCCTGAGCGTGTGCTCTACTTATATACCCGCGTGGACATCAGCGCATCAGGGCGAAACTCTCTACAACGCACGTTTGTGGATTTGCCCCATGTATAGGAAGAACAGCCATTCATTATAAGTCTTTATAGTACTGATGTTTAAATCTAAAAAAAATAAAGCGAGAACAACATATAGAAAAAGCACTTTTATTCCACACGAAAATAAATAAAGCAATCCGTTTAATATCGTACTGAACTTTCCGCAAACAGCAGAAGAACGAAGGTCTAACCAGTGGAGGACGGTATTTCTGCCACACCACTATTTGGATTAGTTGAAGCCATTTTCCAACAAACCTATATCTACAGTTTAAATATATATTACTTGAAGTTCTCGAGATGGGAATCGTCTGCAGCATAAGATTAGATCAATAACTTGAGAGTCGACTAATGAGCAAGGCACTGCAGGCCATCTCTCATAGTCTGGATCGCGCTTTTGTGTTGGCTGACGGCAAGCACGATGAAGCAGTGCCATATAGAATGAGATCCTGGACGCAGATATCAGCAACCACGGTATTTTCAGGTTTATGCTCAAAGTACGAACCACATCCAATAAAATCTAGCCATGTTCGAACTTTCGGAGAGAGCATACGTTCCGGGAAACGGGCAGCGTAGAAAGCCAGGCCAATAAGGTAAGAGAGCAGTGAGGGGATAACAGGGGCTTGACAGAGGGCCATGTCAGGACGGAAGGGTGATGAGATGGGGATGAAACATACTGGTGAACGACCATGTCTCCCCGAAGCTATGAAGCATGGAGAGGGCAATCATAGGCCCAACACCCGAAAATGCCAACATTAAGAAGAAAGCAATACGGTAATACTACACACGTTAGATATGATAGGATACTAAGAAATGCCGGTAAACGCACTCGGTATTCAACTCGATTAAACCACCCCATAAACGGCAAAATATTGCCAGCTAGTCCAGTGATGAAGCATAACCCAAGGGAGGCATACCCAAATTTCGGGTGGCATTGGAAACCGTAGTGCGCAACACTACCAACACTTGCACTAATGAGCCTAGTCGGAGATGAATCAGCAAGAAGCCCCAGATACAACAGCTTCTCCACAAACCATCCAATGCCAACATAATCTACACGAGCACAAATCTCCATACTTGAATGATGTGCACACCCAGCCATGGTGTGCCAAAGAACGCTACAAGACAAACAAAGCACTGCAAAACACATGAAAAGGATTTCGGGAGTCTGATAATCTTCAGCATGACTAAATAAGAGTAGACTGAGCCCCCATAGGACGGCGGGGATTAGATGGGTATGTATGTTCACTGAGGATCGCGTTAGTCACGACTGGGAAGAGAAAATAAAAGACTGACATGTTTCATTGTGAAACGCGAAGAGAGACATTATAAGCAACGGCCAACGCTCTAGGGGTATAAATCTATTGATGAATTCAGAACGACTGATTGCGGACAGGAAAACGATATGTACCTATAGCCTTGAGTAACAAAAGGATTATTCTGCCAAGGTTGAGGTAAATCCGAATATTGGATCAAGTGCATTCCGGCAAATGACCGCTTCACAGCGCGTGTGATTTGCGTCGCTGCTGTTTCTAACATCTCTTCAGCTTCTTCCACGACATCCGGGGTAATGCTGGTGATGTCTGCGACAAGTTCTGAAGTTAGGAGGGCGTCCAAAATGTCAGCTAGAACACTATTCGGTTGCGCTGAAGCGGCGCAAAATTCTAGAGATGAGAGGTGGGAGCGCAAATTTCGAAGATGGTCTGAGAGCTTTGGAATGAAGCTCAGAGGTTTTTGAAAGTCCAAGTCGCTAAAACGACTTTCTAATTTTTGCCGCATGTCTGCGAGTGTAAAATCGGGTAAGTGGGATCGAACTTCGCCCATGTGCGGTAGGTGAGGCATTTCGGGTAGATGGGATCGAACTTCAGCCATGTCAGGTAGATGAGGCATTTCTGGAAAGTGAGAACGCATTTCTGTCATATCAGGCATATCTGGCAGATGTGACTTGACAAAATTCTCCACAGATGAAAGGTCAGCCAGATGAACTTCTGGCAGATGCGAATAGACATCCGCACGAATGCTTTCGAGCATGTCAATCGCAGTGCTAGCCCACTGCGACGCATCGTCGAAGGTTAATTCCCCCTTGGCTATCCATGTATCAATGTCTGGGGATTCGAAGTCTGCCAAGCGACGCTCGAGGTCGGCAAGGTACGTGAGGACTAAAAAACGTAGGGAAGCAAGTGTATGTGTCGGTGAAGCTTTTGAGAGTTTCAAAGCTTCGATGGTGGGTGGAAGAGATGCACAATTCAGGGACACAGATTGTCTAGAGGCGGAAAGACGTCTGCTTTTCCTGATGCGCACAGATATTATGCCAGGTTGCCCCATTGTCGTCGCTGTCGTAGTGGCAGTGACAGACATTGTAAAGAGCGACGAGTAGAAAGAATGGTGAGAGAGGGCACTGGCAGATTGACACAAAATCAGATGGTGAGATATATCATGAGCAACAACACAGGGATTTCACTTGTTCCGCCCATGCCCCAATTTAGAACGATGGGGATTATGTCATCTGTCAGCTGACAAGGAATTTGATTGCTGTTTACTTTCGGACCCACAAGGAACAACAGTACTAGTAGAACACAAGAATTACTCATGCTCTAGCCATGACCAAAGCGCTGAATTTATTTTGGCTGATTTTTGAATTTATTTCTAGTTTTTAATTTATTTTTAACCTGTGCAAGTTAAGACTTGCTGTGTTCAGGCGCTTCCCGGACGGCTGGCAATTACCGCCTATTTCTCTGGCATACCTGTGATTTGGGGAAGAAGATACAGGTGAGGGCTTTTGGTTCAATCGAGGACAGTGTATCCGTTTTAATACGGTAACAGAATATTGTAATCTTCGCATGCTTATAACACAAAAACAACGACGACTAAATTATTTTTTTTTTTTTAAAAAAAAATCTATTAATTGATCGTAAAACTAAATTACTTGTTCATCTAGTAGCTGACAGCTAGCTATCAGCACACTCCAATTGTGCACCCAAATAAATACAAGTGTTAATCAAGGAGCAAGGCACTGTAGACCGCTTCTCATCATATAGATTGCATTCTTGTGTTGGCTGATAGCAAGCACAACAAAGCAGTGCCAGATAAAATGAGATCCTGAAGCAGGATCGACGATCAGGGAACTATATATATTAACTTATTAATGATACGAACCAAATCCAATACGATCTAACTGCCGTTGAATTTTCGGAGGGAGATTACGTTCTGGGAAATGGGTAGTGTAGAAGGCCAATCCCGTGAGGTATGAGAGAAAAGATGGAACCATGGGGCCTTCGGAACTACATCAGCATATACAAACAAGGAGGGGGGGCAGCGTACTGATAAACGTTCGCATGTCTTGAGAACCATGAAGCAATGCAATGCCAATAATAGGACCCAGTCCAGAAAAAGCCATCATTAAGAAGAATGCGACGCGATAAGACTGCGTTAAAATTTTAAGGGAATAGGACCTTGAGAAATAATATAAAACGTACGCGGTATTGATATTGATTAAACCAGCCCATGAACGGGAGGATACCACCGGCGACTCCATTTACAAAACACAGTATATGGAACATATAGCCGATAACGGGGTAACATTGGAAGCCGTAGTGTGCCAGTGTGCTGACACTTGCATTGATGAGCCTAATTATTATAAAAATTAGAAAATGTTGAATCTATTATTGATTATTACAAACCATCCAATGCCGACATAATCTACTTGCGAGCAAGTCACCATGCTTTGATGGTGGGCACATCCCGCCATGATATGTGTAATTGCGCTACAAGTCAAACAAAGCACTGTGAAACACAGGAAGAGAGTGTCAGGAGTTTGATTATAATTGGAAGGGTTGAAAAAAGGAAGGGCCAGACTGAGCCCCAATAACACGGCGGGTATTAAGTGAGTAAGTATATTCACTGAAAATCATCTTAGTCCTAGTTAGGAAGAGGTACTGACGACTAACATGTTTCATTGTGAAGCTGAAAGATAGACATTATCAATAATGGCCAGCGTTCCAAAGGTATAAACCTACATTTATTTTCAGTGTGACGCTGGACGAAAGTGAGAGAAGTAAGTACCTGTAGCCACTGGTAATGAAGGGGTTGCATTTCCATGGGTGGGGCAGGTCAAAATGTTGAATTAAACGCTGACCCTTCAATGAGCGTTTCAGAGCAAAAGACGTCTCCGCCTCTAATATAGCTTCCGAATCTTGGGTAATATTGGGAGTAGTAGTCAGGGTGTTGATAGAGAGTTCCGAAGATAAAAGAGTGTCTGAAAGATCGGCTAACGCATTATTCTGCTGTTTCAACGATGCAAAAAGCTCTAACGATAATAGGCGGGTGCGTAAATTATGAAGAAAGGATGGGATTGAGATAAAGCGCGGCGACTGCCAAAAGTCCAAGTTGCCGACCTGAGTTTCTACTGTGCGCCGTACACGCGAGATTGTAAAATCGGCTATATGCGACTGAGCCTCGTTTATATCTGGTAAATGAGGCCGTAACTTCGTCATACCAGGTATGTTGGCAAAACCCTCGATAGGTAGAAGGTCTACCAAATGAATTTCAAGAAGATGCAAATAAACATCTGTACAAATCCCTTTAATGGCAGCGGAGGGTGCATCGCCGAGGAACAATTCCCTGACGGGGATCCATGCGTCAAAGCCAGCGGACCCAGAACTAGCCAAGCGTCGCTCGAGGTCAACAAGGTCCGCGAGAACTAAGAAACGCAAGAAAGCCAATATATGTGTCGAAGAGGCCTCCGAAAGTTTGAATGCATCTATCGAGGGAGGGAGGGATGCGCAATTTAGGGATAAGCTGATCGAAGCAGTAGAACTCCTTGTCTTTCGATGGCGGCGGGTATAGATGACACCTATGCCAAGTTGCTCCATCGTTAGAGGTATAATATGCGGAGGCCGGGGATTAGAAAGGAATGTGACGGATGGGCGCAAATAGTCAAAGATGTATAAGAAGAGATATTATGTGAGGAAGAAAACCAGACGGCAGTGATAGGCACCGCTCCGACCATCAGAAAACATAGCTATTGAGATGTTACATATTGTCGTGTGCCAAATATTTTTAGTTACTTCAACATTCAGGGGTCCCGAACATACACTGATACAGGTAGCAGAACTAACATCATCCCGCCAATGCCAAATTAACAACAACAGCTGACAAAGCCAATATTTTCAAACGTTCATCGCGTTTGCATCCGCATTTAGCTTATGGCTAATGCTCTTCCTCAGTTATTGGTTGCGGGACTGGGCAACGCTACTTACCCATCGTCACGCCACAGGTACATAAATTTCTCAATGACTTTTGTGCTTAAATTCCCTGGAACGTTAATTAACATTGTTAGTATTGGCCATATAATTGTCAATGCGTTAGCACTTCGCCTGGGAATACAGCTGGCAGGATCAGCAACTGGTATTGGCGGTATGGCTAATGTAACCGTCGGGCGGACGAAGCTTTTACTGCATCTTTACAAGTCAAGTTAGTAGAATTTATGTCGGCTACTTTGATGTCCAGTACTCATTCCAAATTGTTAGAACACTTTATGAATATATCAGGGCCTTCTATTGTTTCCACATATCGCCGGACAGTCAATTCGCCAACTTCATTTATTGTCATCTCTGATTCTTTGGACCACCAACCTCAAACACTGTCTGTGAGGTTGGGTGGCTCAGCCCAAGGACATAACGGGGTAAAAAGCATTATTAACGCGCTAGGAGGCGAAATGGGCTTTTATCGTTTCCGCGCCGGTATCGGACGCGATGATGATCACGCAGCCCTCTACGTCATGCGCAATATTAATCGTCACGAAAAGACGTATTGGTCAGGCGAAGGCCTTGATCGTATCCTTGACGAAATTGAGAAAATCGCTATTAAGAACAGCAGCAGGTAAAGGCCGACCAGTGGGTGTTTTTCCTTGACCTTACACACACAGCCCCTGAAGATTCTTCCTCCCGCAGGTGTTTTGGGCTTGGCAAATGACCTGTTCATTTTCATTGTACCCGGACCGACTCATTCAATGAAGCCAGAAATTACGCGTTCTGAACTTCCCCTGACCCATATATTGTGAGACTAAAGGTTCTCCTTGGGCCCCATGCAAACCTCGAGCTTCTTGGACCTCTGTACTGCCGTTCCTTAACCCGAACCCTTACGGTCCTCTCACAGTAGTAGCGTACTGCTCCCCTTGCACATGTATATACCATTCGAACTTCGAAACGTCGTCGTCAAACATAGGTCACACGACGTGACATAGTGCCGACATTGTAGCTCTAGCCTAAGATATCATTTTTAGAAACTTCTCGTCAACGCGCTCTTTGTAGCATGACACCTATTGGCCTAATTCTTAACCCTATTACATGTGCAGACTAAGTGTTCTTTTTTTAAGACTATTCCCGAAGCAGGCTAGGTATGAATAATAAAAGGTCAGCCGCGCGGGCTTGCACCTTGAGCAGCCCATGCCTAGTTCTACTCGTTTTCTGTCGGCCCTTGTGCCAATTCTTACCTGCCTCCATCTTGTTGGTGCTCAGCCCAACCCGGCGCAACAAAAAAGAATTGCCGCAGCTATCAAGAATGCTGCAAATCAGAGCAACCCGGACTATACAGCTTTCGTCAATCCATTCATTGGCACTGGTGAGTTCACCTATTATCAACCTGTGCGTGATTTGGTGTCCTGATGCAATGTAGACAATTTTGGCGATGTTTGGTTCGTGCAACTTCCTACTGGTTCTTGAATAATGACATTGATGAAATTGCAGCCCTGGAGCTTCCATTCCATTTGGAATGGTGAACAAATTTAAATTGCAAAAGTAATGACAGAACTGACAATGAATTTCTTTTTGAATAGGTCAAATTCTCCACTGATTTGACTGGCTATGCTCCCGCTGGTAAGTATATCATATATTTCACTTTCATCCCTACCTCATCAATTTGAAAAAATCGTTCAGGATATGTTGTAGACCCAACCCAGTCAATTCGTGGCATTAGTCCTCTTCACGATAGCGGTACTGGTTCTTCTTTGGGTAATTTCGTAGATTGTACAAAGATGAGACGCAACTTTAACCATTTTGAAACTAGGAACATATGGAAACTTCGAGATCATGCCCTTGCTCTGCCCTGGCGGTTTCGACACGTGTACAACCACGCTTGAATCTCGCGAGCGCTTGCGCAAGCCCAACACAGATGGTCATTTTGTTTTCTGCATTTATGTAAAATTTTCTAATTTTTTTTTTTTTACCAGATGCTTCACCCGGATATTTCACGCAGACACTCAATAACAACATAAAAATGGAAGCAACCCCAACACGTCGCGCCGGGTTAGAGCGCTTTACTTTTCCTGCTGGTTCTAAACCATATTTTGTTCTTGACTTGGCAAACGATCTACCTGCTTCGTTTGCAGGTGGCCAACTCGATATTGATCCGCAATTAGGCCGAATCACAATCGGAGGCCAGTGGGGATCCAGGCTCGCGCAAATTCTCATTTTCCGAAGGAGTTTCTAACGGCCCGTCTCCACCGCAGCTTCGGTCCGTCAAGATTCAACTATCAGGCTTTTGCATGTTACGATTTGCTCGACGGCGGTAAGCAAAAATTGAGTGAATATGGCGTGTGGACCGGTGATACGTATGAAATTTTGCAATTTGATTCAAACTATTTTTCTAACATTTCTGTCAACAGGTTTGGACTAAATGCCAAAGGGCTTGGGCAGACGCATCTGAACCTCTCTATCAGTCTTTTTGGAGGGGTTTATGAGTCAGGCGCTTTATTCTCGTATGCGGGAAATCCCAAGCAAGTAAACATACGCGTTGGTGTTTCTTTTCGTTCAGTAGATCAGGCCTGCGCCAATGCAGAGGAAGAAGTGGGCTCTGCGACATTTGAAGAAATAGAGGCGCGCGCCAAAGCTCTGTGGCAAGAGAAGCTTAGCAAGGTGGAAATCGATATCGCACATACACCGGCGAATATTACAGAGATGCTTTACTCGTCGCTGTATCGTTCATCGTTGACTCCGGTTCGTTCAAGCTAATCTTGGGATAACGCTTTCATTAAACCTTTTACACAGAATAACGCAACAGGAGAAACCCAAGGGGTGTTTGAGAATACCACCTCATTTTATTTCGACTCACTGTATTGCAGGTAAGCAAAGTCGCTGTAATGCTCAAATGCGTGATAATTGATTAAATGTTTGATAGTTGGGACACGGTGTGCACAATCGAACATATATAGTTAACTCACCTAACATTTGTATACAGTTCCGAACCTTTTACCCCCTTATGGCACTACATTCCCCTGTTGAATTTGGACAAATAGTGGATAGTTATATCGACGGCTGGCGCAAAAATGGATGGATGCCAGAATGCCGCGCCAATAATCTCCCTGGTTGGACACAAGGAGGTACAATTGATTCATGATGGATTAGCTTTCCTTCTTATTTTATGATTTTTAGGATCCAGTGGAGATATCATCGTCTCACATTTTGCTGTCAACTATCACAACGAAGCAGCACGCCTGGGGGTCGATTTAAACGATTTGTACTCCGCTTTGCTTGCTGATGGAGATATTAATCCTCCAGAATGGGATATAGAGGGACGTCAAGTCAACGTATACAAGTAAATGCTTATACTAAGCGATCGAGTAATAACTAATTATATTTGGTTTTTACAGTCAATTTGGATTTGTACCATTCGCCGTCCTTGATGTTTCGAGTACCGGGAGACAGACAAGGGAGGGAAGCAGAACACTAGAGGTATTCGTACAACTCGCTAATGCCGATTCCAAAGACTCAAAAAAATTAGTATGCTTTTGAAGATTTTGGCATTCGTCAAGTCGCACAACTTCTCGGCAAAACTGCTGATATGGAAAGATTTGCCAATCGCTCTTTGGTCATTCAAAACCCTTCAACATATAAACTAATACTAAATTTGAATATAACTAGTTCTATCGCAATGTCTGGGACCCCACCGTCGTCAGCGATGGATTTAAAGGTTTTATGCAGAAGCGCTTTTCGAATGGTACTTTTGCCTTCACAGATCCCATAGCTTGTTCGCCAAACGATAAAAATGACACACGGTCATGCTCCCTGCAATCAAATAACGTAGTTGGATTCTATGAGTCTTCTTCCTGGGAGTATAGCTGGTGTGTCCACTGTCCTCATCTTGTTTGGATTTGCATTAAATTTTCCCCTCAAGGTTTGCTCCTCACGATACTGCGCATCTCATTGAACTTGTTGGTGGAAATGTACGCTTACTTCAATGCAATTTAACTTTTGTAAATTGATCTCTGTTCAGGACACCTTTGTAAAGCGACTGGATCATTTCTTCAACGTTTGGGTTTTAAAAATATATTTCCGCGACATGCTGACAATTCCACTAGGCTAATTACTACCTCGCCGGAAATGAACCTTCTTTCCAGGTATATTTACCGTGCTCATTGCGCTGCACTACTTACACATGATTATTAGACACCAATTGGCTACCACTACGCCAACCACCCAGCAAAGTCTGTGGACCGTGTGCGCGACGTAGTGTTCACTAACTTTGATATCAGTGGGTTTGATGTTACTACCAGAGCATTCTATGACTCACGTTTTTGCAGCTCCAGCAGGAATACCAGGGAATGATGATCAAGCAGCTATGGCTTCACTTTTATCCTTCCATCTTCTTGGGCTTTATCCAGGTACGAGCTATGGTTTCCTTTAACGATATTCATGATTCACTGGCAAAATCCTCAGTTCCTTCAACAACTCAACTCCTCATTCTTTCGCCATTCACGCCAAAATACACCATTCACAACTCCTTCCTTGGTGTCAGCACAACTGTCACGACAGTCAACTTTGATTCAAAATCCGTGCAGAAGACAATCCCCGCAGGTACGCCTGCGTATGTGCACAGCGTGACGATAAACGGCAAGCCTTCTGCATCGCGGTGCCACTTTGATTTCTATGATGTGTTCAGACTTGGCGGAGAGGTGGTGATTACGCTGACTGCAAATAAAACAGAAGCAGATGATTGTCTTGGTGCCCTCCCAGAGAGCCTCTCAACTGGTGGTTTTGCTAACGCAAGGTAGCGGTGATTGGACCCCTAGATTAAAATAGTTAAGACGGACCAGCAAAAAATAACATGTTTCCATTGATATGCTCCGCTGCGATAGTTGACTCTGGCTTACTTTTGCAAGGCTTAACTAGAGACCAAAGTTGAAAATAGAGTCGTAAGTCAACATCAAGACCAAAAACAACAAAGCACTTTCGATTATTTAGATAATACATGTCGTACACTTGAATAAAACTAGCACACAAAATATAAAGAGCTAAAATCCTGCAAAAAAAAAAACCTCCGGGTCTGAGGTAGCGCTAGAAGGCAAAAAAAAACACAACACAACACAATCCTAGTCCTCCTTTGAATACTCTTGTCGGTATGCAAAAAGCCATCCAGAAAACTGAGTTGCCGGGATGTCGACAACGTACAAGCGCAAGTTATCCCGTGGCTGTGTATAAGGAAATTTGTAACTAGAAATTCATTTTAGTTGAGAACATTTCAAACGGCTTGGTTCCACAAACCTCTCCAAAGTTTGTATAATATGTAATTTCTGGTTTTTCCCCAAGGATTTCTTGCCAGACATTATTTCGAGATTTAAAGAATCGGCATCTGGCTTTAAGAGAAGTTCAACAGCTTTGTTTATGACATTTTCAACTTTTGCTGCCTCCGTGGACTCCAAGTCGATATTTTGCGTGTACTCAGAGTCGTCACAAGCTTCTGATAGCTTTAATATCAATATCAATTATAGAAATGCAAAGAACGCACAGTTTTCATATCGCCTTTTAGCCTTCTTCATCATCTTTGCAAGGGTTTTCTCAATGCGTTGAATCTCGATCCCTTTATCGGCAACTAATTGAGCGCCAGGTTCTCCATCCGCTATTGCTGCTTCCCTCTGTCTTTGAAGCTCCTTTAAAGTTGCTCGCAGATCTGCCATTTGGGCGTGCAAAAGGATAGCACTGTGAACACGATCACCAACTTCGGCTTGAGCTTCACTCGCTACGGTAGATACAGACGGTGGGGCTGGCGGATGGATTGATATCTGTTCTTGTTGGTCTTGCAACTGTGCCTGTGCTTGTTCAACAGAGGGCGCCGACTGCACATCTTCTCTCTGAGTTTCTTCCCGATGCTCGGGAGTAAGAGCGACTTCTGCTTCGGCCTTGAGGGTTGTGTCTGCGTCCGTATTGATATTGTCTAAATCTGCTTCAACAGTCGCCCTATCAGCAACGTTATCGTTTTCGTGAGTAGCGTTATTTGTTGTGTTATTATCATGCATATCATTAGTAGTTAAGTTTGTTTCGGCTGGTTTTGGTGCTTCTGTTACGTCGGCAGTGGCAATAGGATCTGCTTCAATCGATTCGTTGACAATAGTAGTGGGTTCATGTGAGGTTCCACCAAGAGGTGTAACAGTAATCGCAGGCGCGTCCGTCAAATTTGCATCCGCCGTGTTTTGCACGTTATGAACAGGAGCGTGAGAGTCTTGGGCAGAGGGTTCAACCTTTGTTGAATTCTCGTCATATGGACCTTCGTATGCTGGTGGGGATGTCAAATCCAATAGATTCTCAGTTGAGGTGACTTCCGGGGCGAAGGGCTGTGCGGGAGTTGAATCGTCACCATATAATGCACGATTTATCGACTCATTAGAGGAATTTGCAGCAGGTACTACCAGAAGTTGAGTTATAGGAAGAATGGTGGGTACAATGGGTTCAAGCAAGGCAGGCACTGGGTGTGGAAGAGGTGCGGGTGATGTAGGCTTAGGAGTTGAATAGTCTTTAGGTGGAGGTGTCGGCGGCTTGTCAGCTGTAGCTTCCTCTCGTGTAACATTCTCCCAATCTGAAAACCCACCCGCTTCTGCGTCAAATGAATCAGGGATAATGGGCATAGCCGATGGCGGTGGAACGGGGTCATCAAGCGCAAACTCTGGTATCTGTGACGATGGCGTGAGAGGCATGTATATAGGATTTTGTTTTGGTGTATTATCGCCAGCATCCTCTGGCTTCTTTCCTTTCTCGAATACTTCATCTGGTATTTCGGCTGGATTGACGTAGGATGGATCAATGGTATTGCTGGAGGAAGCAACCGAATCTGAATCTGAAAGGTTGGCTTCATCGAGGTCATTCTGACTTATGGACGGAGATGTGGATGTGGATGTCAACTCGTCTGATCCACGTCGACGAGGCATAGTAGAAAGTCGATAATGGGCTGTTCCAAGCGCCCTTGTGGATGTTTCTGAAAATGGTGGACGCCTAAGACCAAAGACTGATCCCATTTCTGTGTCAGTCTCCGAGTATTCACTTTGGAATGAGCCTGGCACATGTCGTTTGCGGGATTCCTTGGTAGTAGGGGGAGAAATGGGTGTTTGAGGTGTCACTTCTGTGGTCGGTACTGCTGTAAAAGTCGTTACTGAAGCATCATCAGATACCTCAGATGGTGCCCTAGATGAGATGAAGCGGACGGTTCGTGCTCGGGGGAAAAAAGCAACCTTGGGTATCGACTCGGTCATGAGATAGAGGTCGCGCCGAAACCGTCGCCAAATGCGATTGAGGCCAACGTCAACCCAAACTGCCGGTGTAACGTCCGCCAAAACCATCCCAAGGCCAGTCCAGACCAGCACAAGGACCATTCTCGAGACGCTTTCTGTGACCAGAAAGTCGATGAAAAGACGGACTCCATAGGCGACGTAAGGATCGAAGGAAGAGGGCATTTTCTTGACAAAATGAAGCATTACGACCCCTTCCCACAATCCAACTAAAGTTCCTGTGAGCTTGAAGTCATGCCGGCTCACTACATCTACTACGAAACGAAGGCCTAGACCAAAACCGATGGCAAATATGCTGTCCATAATTGAGGCTGCTCGAGCATTGATGCCCCAAGAGGATGAACGGGATGAAAAAACGGAGGAAACAACACTCATGCTCGGGGCAGGTGGTGACAATGATGGGAACCTAAAAAGAGATGCAAAGTTCGGCAAAACCCTCATCATTTTTTAGGTAAATAATAATTCTGGTCAATTGTGTTTATTCCATGTACAAAAACTAGGCAAACTCGACATGTAATAGGTAGCAGGCTGGGAGCATTGGCTCAGTAAAAATTCAACCAATCACTCATCTGTATCTAATCATTTGCCTGTAAGCCATAATTCTCGTCTGTAACAGTGTTCATGGGAATCTCTTCAAGTGCAAGATTGGAGATCATGCCAGCAAATGACATGCCGATCATGACTTTCCAAAGTACACTCAGGCTATCTGCAAAAGCCTTCCGCACCTGGGTTTTCACAGGTTCTACGAGATTAGAGATTTGAGGAATTGCAGAGAATGTGAGGTCAAGGTCCGAAAATGTATTGGCGAATTCAACTGGCAATTTCTTCTTGAGCTGATTTCGAAGGATACTGGTCGCGATAGTGATACCCCAAGTCTACATGACTATGTTGGAAGGAACAGTTGAATATAGAAATTTCTTACCATTGCAAATGATCGCACAAAATTGAAAAAAGCGAGAGCTGAGGCAGTGCGCGCCGCAGGTTGAGGTGCAAGTACCGGAAAAATGAGACCTGCCCACTACAGGGAAATGTGAATACGAATTGCAGAGATCATCGATTAAAATAAATACCAGAAGTCCAGAACCAACTGATACTATGAGCTGAAATCCCACCCATGACCCAATTTGGCTGGTACTCTTTAGTAAACTCAAGAGACCAAGGCCAATTATCATAAGGACCCAGCCCACAGTAATGATTGGGCGATATTTCTGCGTTGCTTGAACAATAATCCTGTATTATATGACAATAAGTCTCAGAAAATGACATAAATTCAAATAGCTTGTAGGAATATCCACCCAGCCACGAGGCCAAAAGGCGCAATAATTAGGGCGATTCCTAAGATATTAACGCCCGACTTGGTAGGTG
The DNA here is from genome assembly GCA_036936965.1 of Cystoderma amianthinum. Lineage (NCBI taxonomy): Eukaryota > Fungi > Basidiomycota > Agaricomycetes > Agaricales > Squamanitaceae > Cystoderma > Cystoderma amianthinum. The sequence continues at coordinate 144,209 of JASFDA010000001.1, forward strand.
ATGTGAGCAAGCAAGCTTGAAAATATACTGGCATAAAATCTACGAAATGATTAGTGTGCGATCTAAACTTTGAAAGAAAGCTGAAGTCAATATACATATTATTGAAATGCTTGCAAGTCCGTGAAAAAATGTTCCCAAATATCTATTCAGATTGGTTAATATTATTTAGTATAATAATACGTATGGTATCCTTACGCGCTGAATGATGTCCTTACGGAGACAACTTCCCATGGAATCGTCGGCAAACGAGGCACTAATGCTTCATAAGCAACGAAGGAGACGAGCAAAATTAAACCAAGGAAAAGAGGTGCAAGAATCTGTATGGACGACCATGCAAAACGAGTGCCGCCCCAAGATAGACCGATAATAGCAAGGGTAGCTCCAATAATAAGGATCAAATTACCCCTAAAAATCATAGGAATGATTTAAAAAAACCGACAAACTCGGAACGGGTCGAAGACTTACATCCAATCCACTATGGTGAGCTTGGTGGAGACAGAGCCTTCTGGGGTTCGTACATTGAGAAAGAAAGCAGTCAAAATAAGAGATAGACCACAAATGGGAAGGTTGAGATCTAAAATGTATGAGATATGATATTAAAATGCAGAAGTTATGTACATACAAAATAACCATCTCCAGGATGCATATACGGCAAGAGCACCACCCTAGGTTATATATATAAACAATCCCGTACAGCAACTTGTCAGCTCACTTACAAGCGGGGGCCCAATTCCACAAGCAAATGCATAAGTCAGGGCGAGAACCCCTTGATAGACTCCTCGTTCAGCCAGTGGCACTAAGTCCGATAAAATTATGTCACAGAGGTTTTCAACCGCCCCTCCACCTAATCCCTGTAACGCTGAGTTACTTTGTTAAATTCATCTAAAAGAAAGACAACAGAGCATTTACTCCGTGCAGCAATTATCATTCCCATATTCTGCGCCGCCCCTGCTAAAGCGCTTCCGAGCGTAAAGGTTGCAATGGCGCATAGAATGATAGGTTTGCGTCCAAAGACATCGGCAAGTGTACCGCTAAGGGGTAGAATAGCTGTACTCGCTAGAGCATAGGCTGCGCCAATCCAAACATAATCAGACCCTCCATTGAGGTCCTTGCTAATCGTAGGTATTATTGTCGACACGGCGGTAAGGTCCATGGCAGCCAATAAATTGGACGCTGCGATCACTATAAGAGATAACCAGAAGCCTCTCCCCCTTGAACTCGGAGGTGGCTTAGACTCCTCCAAGTTTCTTGACCAGGGTTTAAAAGTAGTCACTGCCTGGTCATGAGGAGATTCTAAAGATTCTTGAACCGATGATAGATGATTTAGGGGCAGCTGCACCTGCCCAGTAGGGTTCATCTTCTTGCAAGTCAGGATGGGGTGGTCCTGTTGATGGGTTTCAGCCGTGCAGTAGATATTGGCTTTAGCGTGGCAATCTTATATACGTTATACGAGCATAGGAGAAAACTTCTGCTTACAGCTAAAGCCGCATCAATGGCCTAGTATACCATTCCTACAATGAAGCTAAGGACGAATTCTTTCGTTGTTAGAAGTGTGACAGTACACTTGGAAAATATTTGACATTTCGTGAACACAACCTACTGGATAAATACCATGATGAGAAAGTCAGAGTTTGAGAATCAAGGATGCCGGTGCACATAAAGCTTTCGAGATGAGCCAGTAAAGTTACGGCATCAATATTCCAGCTAAATGCGAAACCCGTTGTTGGAGTGGTGCTGATGGGGACAAACAAGTTTGGAAGTGGCTCCACGCTTAGATCACAAGGAATCGAGTTGTTCAGCAGTTTCGACTGCAATTTCAACCTTAGGGTATATTTTTTGCCAATTTTGCATGGGTATTTGGGAAATTTGTGGTAGCCTCATGGCTTGCTCATTGCGTCACACTTACCGGAAACGGTTGTCACGTACAGATGCAAGTAAAATGGCAATTAATCATAGTTCTTGCGCCTACTACAGATATGTATATGCACATATGTAATGAAAATTCAGAAACAAAAAGTCATGGATTTGCAACGTTAAGGAGCGTAACTAAAATAAATTAACAAATGTGAGGAAGTTATATCAGTGTGTGGTTGAGGGAACCTGCTCATGTTCTGTAATAGGGACAGCACTGCGACAAATTCTACTAGTATGGATACCATTAATAATTAAAGATTAATAGCAAAATCTCAGCTGAATAACAATATTGCGTCTCTGGTTGCGTGATGCGCGCAGCATGCTCTGTGATAAGCTAGCGGCGTTGTGTCGTTGTATCCTACTATGCGGGAAAGTTTGGTTGGTATCATAATTATCGCACGAGATGAGGGAACCAAAACAAAAGTCGTGACCGGATAGGTATGCCAGATTCTCAATCAACTGGATGAACGTCCAGGTTTGGCAAGGACAGCTCTCGGATTCCACCTAGGACGGGTCCAGGGCGTATGGCTCATAACCAAGATTATAAGGATGATATCCTGCCTCTAGGGCCCATGGTATTCGATCATATCAGCTTTGACCAGCCATCTTCTTCCACAATCCCATTTCCTGAGATACTCCTTCGCTCTATCCTCGAATAGAACACATCCTTCAAACAGATCTTTCGGAAGTTGGTCTTTCCTCTGTTCCCAAGGCTTGACATCGATGGATTCACACCGATCCAGGCACACAAGAATCATCCCGAAGCTGTACGCATCAGCCAAGAGTGGATCTTGACACTCCCCACGCAGAATTTCTGGGGCAGAAAATGGACGCGTTCCTGGATGTATCTGCTCTATTTTGACCGTGATCGGCTTTATCTTTTGAGGAGCAGACGCCTTGCGCGGTAGATCTGCGAAAGGGTCAATTGGTTCGTCGTCTGGTGACTTGAAGGTGGAGTCAGCCGAAACCGAGCGTCCAAAGTCAAGAAGTTTGATTGTATCGGCGGAGGTTGTCACCTGTACGTTGAGCAATGAGAGATCTCCGTGGCTCAGCCGAAAGGAGTGGAGATGCGTTAGGCCATCCAGGAGCTGGTTATGGTAGTCAATTTTCTGACGGATAGTCATCATTGGTCGAGCGATGATGACATCGTAAAGTGTTCGCCCATCGATATATTCTAGAACCATGCCTATGTTTTCCAGAGATCCGAGGAATGCGCATATATTTCTATGGCGGGATAACGTAGTGTACACGCGAAGCTCCGCAAGAAATTGGACTGTGACATCCGACGCATTCGACTGCATCTCACCATTGATCTCTAATTGAACAACATCTGGCTTCTTGACAATACACTTGTACAACTCGGATGCTGATCCGTGTGCAACGGGTGTTAAGCTTGCCGTCGCATTTGGGGGAGCGCTGTATGCTGTAGGCGTAGGGAAGGAGAAAATCGAGGTGGGATGACGCGGAGGGTTGTATATCGGGGAAGGCGGTGGTGAAGTATCCATTTGATGATTGGTCTGGTGGACTTGATCTACACCATGGTTGTATGTATTGTAGACAACAGGTTCAACTACCGTATCATCAGACGATGAAATCGAACTCCCTGTCGAATTGACTGGTACCGCGCTAGGTGCTTCCTCAGGTTCAGACTCGTCCATCTCCACTATACAAGGTATAAGGACTGGAAGTGGACATACAAGCTACTACTACTTACCCATCCACCAGTTCTTTTTTGAAGTCAAGGTGACCCGTTTAACATGCATGGCTTTCGTTCTAGGTGGTGCCGTATTGCTTATCGTTGGTGTACGTTCTGGGGTATTAACGGATAGGGCATTTGAGTAAGGCCTGTTTCCGTAAGGCGGGCGCTGTATTAAGGCCATGCATATAGCAATAGCAAAGCTGTTGAGGGTCAAGAACAGCAACGGGTAAGAGCTGGGAAAATGGCAACAATTTACCAGGACACGTTGGGACTTGGCGTCAACCACAGTTTGATACCAATTATAAATTTATAATCTTATCTAAATTTGGTCGATTCAAGTTCAAAATCATGGCATTCCCAGTCAAAGGCTACATATATCTTGCTTGGCTTCAAGATTTACTCGATAGCAATATTAATGTAAGGAGGCGCCTATCACGGAGAAACTCGAGAATCAAATGGCCAAGAACTGGCAATATTATGTGAACGAACGTGCTGCAAACGAATGAAACTTCAATTCCTCTTTGATTCTGACGCCAATCAACTGTCCAACAGCATAAAGGGTGATCAAATAAATTACTCAGAGGACTACGACTAGCTATGTGCCAACAGCAAACGTAAATCGTCAAAATGTCCATAAAATAATTAAGGTCCGGTGTCTGTAATGGTAAATGAATGATTCTAAAGTCAGTGGGGGTATGATAATTCCCGTGAAAATGTCTTTGATGGGTATTATTAACCTAGATAGTAAAACTCTGTAGATGGATGGATGGATAAGATGGAAGATGGATAAATGGGTGTAAGGTCAGTCCGAGCTAGAACATCTATAAATACATTCTTATGGCTTTGGGTGATAGTCATCTGTTACGATCCCCAGATCAGAGAGGCCACGAGAAGAGTCGCCGTCAAAAGGATACCGCGCTGATTGTCCAATAATGGTATGGCTGAGCTGGCTTTGCTGTCACTGCCGTTGGGCTTTGTTGTTCCATTTGATGCGGAGGTTTGTTGAACAATAGCAGAGGTAGGCAAATCTGAGACGCTCAAAAGCTGTTGGGTACCAATCTGGCCCGATCCAACCATTATCATAACACCCACAGATGGGACGCCGTTGACAACAACAAAAAGAAGGGCAGGACCAGGCACGAGGACGGCAGGGTTTGGGGGGAGTTGCGCAACGTGCAGAATGCCGGTGTTGTTCTGGAAGCCGGTGTAAGTGGAGTCCAGTTGCACATAACGCTGACCCATGTTCTATTCCAGGAATAAGGTTAATCTCAAACGGTGAAATACAATGGAACACTGACGAGTGCGTGGGTAGAAAACCCGGTGCGAATGATGACAACAGACGCATTCTTAATGTTGTCGACGTTGTTGAACAAATCTGCAGAGCTCAAAAACAAATCGAACGAGGCACCTCCGTATGTGATCGTGGAAGGGAGACCTTGAGGCTGAGGCCTGTTCTGGTTGTAGTACGCAGGATAAAATATCTCAGTACGGTATTCAGTCGGGTATGTAACACCAGGCCCAACAGTATAATCAGGATTGGGGTTGGAGCCGGACACGAAGACTGAGCCATCAGGAAGAAGCGTAGCTGATGAATGATACATCCGAGGAACCGTGGACGCAGAATACCCAGAGTCAGACCACATTTGACCAGCAGGCGCGTTAGGGCTGAAGAGAACAGGTTTTAAAATAGGATCATCGGCATACGAATTGCCAATTGCAAAGGACTGAGTTCCGTAGCCCGCAGTGCCTATTAAATAGATTAAGTGATCAGGAATGAAGTGCTGCACATTCACGAGATATGAACTGAAGGGGACGCACCCAAACCTGCACCATTCAAACCAAGAACATTGCCGTCCGGTAGTAAGATGAAGCTGACCATTGAACGAGCTTCTGGCAGAGGGTCCACGTGTGTGTATTTCCCAGATACATCAGGGGTAATGCTAACGCAGGAGCTCGATGCAGGAAAAGTGGGAATTATGAACTGGGGTGACATCCATCTGCCATGTTAAGCTTAGTAATGAGAAGAACAACGGTTATAAGGGGGCTAACTGGTCAGATTGTACATTCGATCCTCCACAAAACAAGACAGTGGCAGTCCAGTTGTTGGTGGGCGTCAGAGGCAGCATTACAGTACCGGCACTTGCCGGGTAAGTGCGCACAGCATCTGGAATATTATCCAAAGGGGTTTCTGTATTAGTGTGATAGTCTAGGAGAACTGTCTCCCAGTTTGACTGGATTAATAGTTTTCCCGAAGGAAGCATCCATGTTAGAGGGTATAGATTAACTGGTAGAGTTCGCTGGAGGATAGGTGAGGCGATGGGAGCTCCCTGGGGAGGGAAAAATTCGTAGGTCGGGTTGTCTTGGCTAGCATCATTAACGTAACCGCCGTTTCTACAGCCACCCAGCTTCAAAGTATCTGTCAGTGTCAATCAACACTTCTAGTATAATTTACTCACAATGATGATACTTCCGTCTTCTAAAGTCTCCCTGAGAAAAACTGATTAATTGCCAACATTTAGACATCTGAACCGGATTTGAACCCACAAGGTCGGGTACCACCGCTGATCTATTTGATTGGGGGAGAGAACCCAGTTGCAATTACCATCATCACAGGGATCCAGCATACTAGACTGAGTTAGTGGCTTGATTAAAACTTGAGAAAACTTTGTACACACCGAATACTAAGAATAGATGAATTCTATCGGTAAGCGGGACGCACGGCATCTCTATAATAGAAATTAACGCACGATTGTCGACCATCTGGGTCATCATACACCCCTCCTCCAGTTTGGCTTGGGGCAGGGTCCCCGCCAGTCGTGACAGCTTGGTTTCCACCGACATTTAACCATGTGCCATTGCCCAGCACATTGCCACCCTGTTATAAATAAATATAACTTGTTAACATCTACGGCATCGATGGTAAACTCACGGCACAAAACGTGTTAGTCAAAGCATCCATTGGACGCTGAGTATTGGATCCAAGGCTCCATTCTATCACTGTAAGTCAATAATCACAATCAAGTAATGATGACCTCCTGGTACATACCCGATGCCCATGCTGCATGACCATTAATCTGCGTTGGGTTTGCTTCTACTTTGTCAACAAAATATACCCTGTCGTTTAGTCCTAGAAATATCTACTGTGATTTAGCAATCGACTACAAAGTGAGGGGAAATGAGACCGCACCTGTTGGGCACTAACGAGACTATTTCCGATGATTTGGAATTGGCCAACGGAGCCAGAGCCAGCAGGTTGACCAGGTGTGGATGCAGCGAAGGTAAAGCCAGCCAAACCAACGGGCATGAGTGTTGCCAACGCATGAAAGGAAGAGTACATTAGACCACGGGAAAAGGAGACGAGAAAGAAAGAAAAAAGAAAACGACGATCAAGGTAAAAGAGTGGAAATACTTTTGGATGTTCCAGGTATTTGAGACAGTGCGGCAGCGAATACAGCGGAGTCTTGATACCGAAAATTATTGTAGAGCGGGGAGGGCAGCGTGGTCATTGGTATGATCTCAGATCCTACATTAATAATGCCAAGGACGCTAATTTGGCATGCTTGCCGACCGAGTAAGCGCGCATGCATGTAAAGAAACATCAACCCATGACTTCGGCAAGACATCGAAAAGATCGAAGACCATCATATGTCGCTGGCAGCTAGGAGATGTTTTGGGCCGTCGGCACATAGATAGGGTTGCAATTATGATGACGACCAGACAATCTCCTTTTCACAGGAAGAGTCTAAGTTCATGATCAGAGTCTTGCTACGAGCTCAGACGGCCTCAGGATGCCGATCAGGAACGGATGTTTCTCGGGTGCAAACAGGGGCCTCGCTGAACTTTTAGGAGCCACTGAGATGAGAACTTTTTGCTCAATGGTAGTCCGGTTATGTTATTCAACGTTGCATTTTCATTCAATGGCTGGTTTCTATCTCAAGCGTATATGAACAAGGCACTCAAACCTATTCACTGCACAGCAATTTCGATGCAGTGCGGTGTTCCGTTGCTGTGACCACTGACAGGCAGCTCAACGGGCAGCAAGCCTTCTTTGGGTCGTTGACGGCGCTTGTGTCATTTCCATGAAGTGTTTGCACGCAGGTTTCGGATCACACTGCAATTGGGGGCTATCTTTGTGGTTTGCGCGCAGATTCTCCATGAAGCGGACGGCGCCTACTTCTCAGCTGATAATCGATGCATTCGCCACAGCATTCCTCTCAAGTTTGCTTAACGTAACTCCTTATGCAACCTTGTACGATTCTGTCAGCTTAGGGCGCCCAAATGGCGGCCATTGCGCGCCCTGATGTCAATGCTCATAAATGGCTGTGCTCCTTATCTTTCTTATATGCTCAAGGGTAGCGTTTCTAGTACTCACCACATCCTGCGTCTTCAACTCGCGTCGAAATGTCAAATCTGGATGGGATTGTGTGCACAGCTGAAGAATTAGCCAGATCACTCGATCCGGCAACGCAAGGCTCAATTCACTGCCTGACGCGCGATCAAAGCATTGGTCTAACCGTAAGCTACATCGTGTTTACAATACGGCATCGCCCTAACCGGCATTGTCAGGTGGTGGCAGAAACAGGACTGATATCATTAATATCAGTCCTGTTTGTCTTCTGGATTATTTTTGTCAGTGGTACCTTCAAAAAAACATTCAAGCGGATAGTGACTCATAAACCACTTAGCGCAATGTCTTCCGGCGCCTCAGGCACTTACCCAAGGCGACCCGATGGCATATTTTTCAAGAACCAATGGATGTACTGATGGTGCGCAATATTTTTAAATTTAATGTACCTGATGCTCACCGTGAACGGCCTTAGTCTTCCTTGTTTTTTGCCGATTTGATACAAGCCCTCGGCGCCGTCATGGATCTTAAGTGGATTGTTGATGGTCACGTAGAAATTGGACCATTCTGTAGCGCTCAAGGTTTTGGTGTTTCATGTTAATTTTTTTCAGTGTTTTTAACTATTCTCACTAGGTGTCATTCAGCAACTCGGTGAGACTGGCGTTGCCATCACCACTCTCGTGCGTGATTTAACTAATCTTTGTATTACAAAACACTCACACGTTTGCCTAGGCTATCGCCGTATATACCTTCATTGGTGTTTGGTGGGGCATTGGTATCGGCGCGGTCTTCGTTAGCAAATTGGTTGTAGGCGCCTTATGGCTTTTCATCGTCCTCATGGTTGTAGTTGGAAATGCAACACATATTGATAGGACCAAGCTTTATGAATCTCCAACTCCAGTATAATACCTCCTCTTTTTTGCTGCCCTTGCGTTGTTAATCAAATGTTTTTTAGTACTGGTGTTGGATTGGCCAGGATTATCTCCAGTTTAGGATCTGGGGCGAATATTTTTGGTTCTGGATCACCCTTGCCGTTTCCCTTGTATCCTATGTGCTCCTTTTCTTCTGGAGCCGTGGCACAATTGAGCGTGATGAGAATTCATGGTGGAGATTCACTATCAATCGCTCTGGCTCTGTAGAGGGTGGCAAACGATCCTTCACAATGCTTTTGTATGTCTTGTTTCCTAAACTTCATAATTATGACCCTGACTAAATGCCTATCATTTTAGCTACCCTATCATTTACTCAGTCCTTATCCTTCCTCTTAGCGTCGTTCGATGGATTGGCTTTGTGCAAGAACGAGGTGGAAAGCCGAACCACATTTCATCGGCAGCAACCCTGACAGTCATTGCCATTTATGGACTAAGTGGATTCTGTAATGTTATTCTGTTGGTTTCGACCCGGCCCAGCTCAGTTTTGTTTGGACGAAGGGCCATGTATGACACTGGACGTGCACCTTCACATACACAAGGTGCTGTGGGTGCTACTCATGTTGAGGCACCTTTGGAGGAACCCAGAAGAGATGTTGGACGGCTACCTTCACGATAGGCATATATAACCCCTTTTCACAACTTAATCTATCTCATTTATTGTTTCCCATGATACCTCCATTCTACTAGAATTGTAACCACTGTAGCATCATCATTCAGAATTCCGTAATGATATCCAATATTGATACCCGTCTCGCAATTCAAGCAGGAGTAATGCGATAAGCAGCAGTGTCATGTGACGCTACGCTGACTGAGAAGCTGGAGCTTGCCGTGTATGTTCCAGCAAGGTCGGTTCCCGCCCACATGTCGTGTACCTTGAAGGTTCCTGAGGTTCCTAATCCTGGGACAGAGGACAAGGTAAACTTCTTCGTCGCCGTACTTGCACCAGTATTGATTATGAACACATGTGTTCCCTTTGATGATTTACCTGAGTAGTACTCTGGCGGTGATGTCGAGGGTGCGCCGGAGTAGGCTGTGAAAGGAGTGGCTGGTGTTCCAACAGTAGCATCCTGATGGAATGCAAGGAGCTCTGTATTCTTTATGATAGCTAGCTGTTGGGTACTCAATAGGCTCATCTAGAATATATGTGAGTGAATTTTGACTTGTCATTTTTATTCAATAACGCCCTTACGTCTGTTCCACTACACAATACTGATTTAGTTGAAGCTCGCGCACTTTTGGCAGGACTTACAGAAGAATAGGACTCTTTAAGAACACCCACGCAGCAAAATGCGTCCGCTGCTCTTGAATTGTAAGAGCTCCGTTTCCTACAAATAGTATTAGAGAATAACAATATAAGAAACAAGCATGACTAAACATACCGATTTCCATCATATCCATGTCATTGTGAGCGCCAAATTTGACGGATGAGAGGTGTTGAACATTGGTGGTGATGATGCTCGTGATGTAAGACCAGGTCGGGCTGTCATATTCGGTCAGATGCCATGAATTTGCAAACAAGAAAGTCAAGAAACCCTGCATCGCCAGACATCCTCCATGAATGACCCTAAGGTAGAGACTGTGAATAAATACAGTGATAATCCAGACCGAAGCATACCACTCGAGCACCCCAGTCCCAAACATTGGCCTGTCCCCAAATGCAAAGAGAGAATTGAATGGGCGTAGATTGAGCTGCAAGAGCCGCTCTGCATAAAAAATCAAAAAATCAATAGATGACCAACCTTCGACGCTCGGGACTTACCCCATTTGACGGTAACGGACGGCAGAGTTCGAGTTACTTTAGAAGCTCAGGTCAATTAAAAGAACAAAAGCTAGCTCAGACGCATACTAGTAATCTCCTCCTTGGGGGCTCTAAATTAACAAAATAAACATACTCCGTCAATAGAAATTGATAAGTAGATAACTCACCCCGCTGTCAGTCCAGTTCGATGGCACATTGCAATTGTCTAACCAAAACATTAGCCGGCGTATACCTCAGTAATATGGTTCAAAGTGTACCATATTTCAAATAGTCGATTCCCCACGAGCTGAAAGTTGCTGCATCAATTGCTTCAAATCCAAGGGATCCCGGGTAGCTCGCGCAAGTGGCAGTACCAGCGTCACTTGAAGCAATAATATGTGAGCCTCGAAATTCATGTGCAACAGAACAGAACCAACCCGTAAATCCCCATTTTCAAACCAAGAGCGTGAACTTGACTAGCAACTCCGCTGATACCGTTAGGAAATTTCGAAGGGTCGGGAACAATTTTCTTGTTGGAGTCGCGTGCCTTCAACGGCCAGCAGTCCTATATACAAAGTGAATAAATGCGGGCACGATTTGGGAAAATATTTTACGTCTATGTTAACATATTGATAGCCGACAGCTTTGAGGCCAAGAGAGACCATTTGATTGGCTGCCGCAACAACCTTAGCCTCGTTGATGTCTTTGCAATAGATGTGAGACTGATAATTGTAAGAGAAGAGGAAAAAACTTGCTGCAACCGTATGCGTTCCAAGAGTTCCATCTATAAATGAATTCTTAGAATACTCCGCATTGAAACTATCCAGAGACCTACCCAAGAGCTGGGAGCTTTCCAGTTAAAGTCGAGGGTGGTGTTGTCGGAGCAGATGCAGCTATGCCTGTAAGTGACCCGGCGTGAGTTACAGTTGGAGATGAAGGCGGTGCGGTGACTATGCTTCCCGCAGCGGCTGGAAGACATTGAGAGTAAACAGCTAACAAAGAAAATATAAGCAGAGAAGGCGGAAACATATTTCTTGTCAATGCGGTAGCCGCCCCCCCAACGGTAGTCTTTTATGCATTCTCGAGGTTCTCATATTCCGAATATCTTCCCTTGAATTCGAAAAGAACGTTCAAATTGACAGGGTTCCACTAGTCATAACATGTGCTCACAGTTGCATGACCTTCAAGGAGGTACATCGGAGCTGCAATGACAGAGAAGTCAATTAAGTTTTTCCGCTTGCGTGGACTGACAGAGATTAAACAGAGAGCATGGACGACTGCCGAGCAATCCTGGACATCACTATTATTAGTTAAAGATAAAAAGTACATGAGAGAGGGTAGGGAGATGATTATATGACATGGAAGTAAGTAAAGAGAATGGAAATGAAAATAGGATCAATGCCGGGATATATGTAAACACTACCAAATAACGCGTCTCTAATTAAACCGTCATACTAACGGAGTAACCCTATTTTGATGCAAGCTACGCTAGACGCATCTGCCTTGAAGCGTATGTTATAAACCCCTCTATATTTGCAACTATTCATAGGTTTAAACAGCTTTCACGAAGGCTCTAACGTGTTTGTCGAAATATGGTGATGAGCTCTCAATATACGCGACCACTGATTCTCTTTCTTTCTCGGCAACGAATTCATCCAAATCAGCATATTGTAGGTTCAAATACGAATCACCTTTTTTCTCCAAGTATCGCATTGGAATGCCGCAATCAACGACCGATCAGGCTGATGGCGCTCAGAAAGCATCGATCATAACAGGTCTGCTACTAACCAAGGTAAGATATTAATTGTATTTTCTCAATCTCTTAGCTACAGCGCTGCCAGTCTCTTCTCTCGATCTTGAAACACCGCACGGTGGAAAAAGCAGTGGAGCGCTGTGAACTTTCTATAGTTGAAGAAGCCCAGCGTGCAGGTAACGAAGTCATAGGTGAAGATCTAGATAACGTCAACAAACTCATTATAAGAATGCACTGTAAACATGGTATGCAACTTGAGAACTTTGATATGTCTTTTGAAACTTTACAGGCGTTGTTAAAACTCACCGGCTGCCGCTACAACTTCAAACATCTCTCATGGCACCAGGTGTACCAGATTCAAATAACGAATCTCACCTGAACATTGGCCCACGAGCCTTGAAAGATATCATAGAGCATTTTCCTCTTTTTAAAGGAACAAAATCGGATCCTCAACTAGTCTGGACTTTTGGAGATTCAGAAGTGGATTTGAGGAGCTTGGAGTCATCAGTTGATAGCAGAGGTTCGCAAAAGCTTCTAACGTTCTATATCATATTTAATAAGTAATTGTTGCGGTTTAAGGAAAAGGCCAGCTTAGCACAGAATTAACCATTAGCTCTGAGGAGTTTGACATATATAATGTCTATTCGACCCCTACAACAATTGCATTTCACTTGCGTGAATTTAATGTGAGATCCTTCTTTTTTTTCTCAAGCGATCCCTTATTCTGGAAACTAGGCCACAATCGCTTTTGCTGATTCTATGGCCTTATCCCTTGATCTTCGTTTCACAGATCCTGCAGCCCCATTGTTCATCGATGTCGAAGGCGACTATTCAAATACTTTGTTTGTAATTTCGACGAGTCAAGTTAATGGAGGTCAAAGTTCGGCAAACCTCTCCCCGCCTGAGAATCATGTCACTAACAGAAAGCGGGACCGTGAAGAAACGCCTGGTGAAGCCCCCCGGATAAAGAAGCCAATGAAAGCTGTTCAACGAGCAGAAACTCCATTTGGTGCTTCAGCCGGTCCCCAGTCTCGGGCTGAGTCACGCTTACCAAGCTCTATGCCCCCACCTGCATCGCTCCCTAGATCTGCCGTGTACCATCCTGCAAATTTGAACCCACAATACGATGCAATGCCACCGCCTCCCCCGCCTCCCGCGGCGTCAGTAAGGGTGCGGGAACCTCTGTTTTTACCAAGCTCTTCTCAGCTCTCTGCTGCCGACGAAGAAGTCCTTCGTTCTACTGGCTTAGGTGTCGAGTCCATGAACATCAATGAATTAGCAGCACTTTTAGAAGACGAGGGAGAGGAGGTTGCGTTTGACTTCGGATCGCAAGCTCCGATGAATTTAAGTCGTGATGAATACCAAGACGAATATAAACACCATGACAATGGTCCTGATAGCTTGGAAATAGTAGATGAACTAGAGTTAGAATCCACTCAGTCATCGTTTAACAATCCAAAGGTGTGTTTTACACTATTTTTTACATTCACGTGTTGTAAGACTTCTTCTTTAGACTTTCCACCCGTTGTTTGAAGATTAATTAACACGTATTTTCTCGAGTTTCCCCACACTTCTCAATTCTAAACTTCCTGAGTAACTTTTCAGAGACACACGGTTGTATTGCTTTATATATCTTAACAATTATGGACAGAGGGTACTTTACGCTGCTACTGTATGCTTGCACTAATTTTCGTTTGTATCAATCAAGAAGCTCGAATTTTACAAGAAAAGCTCGTCGTCCTCGTCAGGGTAATTACAGTTCGCTGGCCATATGTCCCCACGGATGCACCTCTTAACATCTACGCTGGTTGGCAAGTGCAAATTTTGACGAAGCATCCGGAAGCCCTCTTGGTCTGTAGAAAACCTCAGCAATTCAAGAGGGCAGCCAGATGCCTCCCTCCCTTTTACCAAGTCCTCAATCAAGCGAATCTCTTCATCTGTATCAAGGAAAAATGTGAGTGTTCGTAAGCGCGGCCAACGTCCACACGGCGTGGCTTCGCTAGCCGGTTCCCCGAGGAGCTGTGAGAGAGGTGACGATACTGATGCAGATGTACAAAAATTTTCGATCGCGGGAAATACCTGAAAAATGCGCCGGTATGTGAGACTGGAAAAGTCGAAGTCGCAAAATGTCAAAGATGTCAACAATCGGAATTTAAGTGCACTGGCGGAATCACAGAACCGATCAAGATCGTGCTCCTGAACCGCCTTCAGGTACAACGAGTTCAGACCAGGAGCGTCTAGGCACAGCAGCATCGTGCTATACATTTGACCTTCTACTGCTGAAAGTCGTAGTGAGCGCAGTGCTGGTAGGCTCATTGTCTTCTCGCCCGGCCATTGACTGGCAACGAAAACATCTCCATAAATTGAAAGATTTTTCAGCGAGCGCGATGTGGCAGTGATAAACTCGCAAAATTTGGAGATAGATATAGGCGCTGTTGTTGTTTGATCAAGGTGTAGCGTGACCAGCTCAATCGATGGCGGTTGCAAAAGGTGCATGGCAAAGCCCCGAAGCCTTAAAAAGTATAGTTTTGGTACTTGCGTCAAGACGTAAGGTTGCGCCACGATATTGGCCACCTGGAGTGCATCCCCACGATCCCCAGTTTCTATGCGCAAAGAAAGGTACTCGAGAGCTGGGGTTCTCATGCTCAAAAGCTGCACCACCATGATACCTTCCACTGGGTTCTGCATTGATCCTATTATCGAAAGACGACGCCATCGAATTGCCTGACGGTTGATCAACTCGATCATATCAAATATTAGCCGTCGGTGCGATTCGATGGAATGAGACAAATCAGCGCGCACATCTAGCTCACGAGAAGCAGAGCGATCTATGTATGCTGCAACATGATCAATGGCGGGCCCTTGCTTTATTTGGATGTTCGTCCAAAGGCTGTGCGTCTCGAAAGCTACGCGGCGGACGTACTTGCTCACTTGTGCAATTAGCAGCTCGAACGGGATTTTATAAGCAAGGAAATCTTCGCTGGAATCTTCTGATAAGAGCTGCGATGCCGCCTTGCACAATTCAAATATTGTAGAGAGAACCTCTGAAGGAATGATATAAATGGGAGAAGCCCTATTATTGTTGCTGCGGAGGTCTTGATAATCGCGTTCCCTATTCATCTTGAACCGATGTAAATTTTCGCTTGATATTTAGTCGATGCTCTGTTATTATGCCTTGGTTGTTACCTTATGCACGGAGAATATGGTTATCTTTTACCTACAATATTTGCAATAAATTCTTGAATAGTCAAGTCCGACGCACAAGTCAGTGGCTGAGTCTCCTAATTTGATCTGAAACCCGTGGATAAAAACTAGGCAGCAAGATCAGAAAAAACGTTCAGGGGAAAAGGAAAATATTTACATAGCCCAGTCAAGGGGGAGAATAATCGGTGAGGCCAAGTTGAATGGCGATGATTTTGGTTAGACATGCGGCAGCTGGTAAGAGCTAGTTGATACATTAAAAACAAGACGAAACATCACTTAATAAGCCATTGACTTCTTTAACTTCTCTGTGAACCTGTTTGCGCCTAACCTGTGGCTCTGATTCTGTAAAAACAAGTCAATAGCGATGAGCAGCACTCAGTTTAGTATCCAATTTAGAAAGAATAGTGTCTTAAACTATTAAATCTTTAGATAGCTCCTAGGTACACAACAGGAAGGTAAATAATGTTCGTGTTATGTTTAGCACAAGCATATAATTTCGTTCAAGTAGCTTCGACTAATGCGACTGTACAGATTCTCATCGCCAATCACTTGGTGTGCAACCCTTGGGTCAGCTGTATCTAATTCCGGAAGGTATAGTCGTCAGTTGTATGAGAATTTTTCGTGTCAACTGGGTCATACCTCTTCCTGGGTGACCGTACGTAATTCACCGAGAGATGCAGAGTTCCCCGTAATGGTGTCCACCCCAATTTCTAGCGCTCGACCAATCTTTCCCTTGGTTGTGATCCAGTACCTAATCTCGTTAGGAACGACTTCTATGAGGGCGATTCGAGGGTCATTTGCATCCCCTTTATGAACGCCGTCCTTTAAGTCGCCAAACCAGGCTGAAGTTCTAGTGCCGCGGGGTTGGAAATTGAACAAACAAACAACTACAAATCTTACGAAGATGACCAGTATTTCTTCACCATTTCCCGGTCTTGAGTGACTTTGGCCTTGCCTGAAACTCTGACAAATTTAAATTAAATGAATTATCAAGAGGTATAAAATTTTTGATACACACGAAGCCCAATTTGTACTGTTTGTGTCGAGGAAGCTGACATTAACGTGTGCATCATTGTCGATCTCATCGAACTTGTGCGAAACGTTATTGGCTATGAAGACGAGAGTAAGTTGGGTCTCGCTGTATGCTGCGGGGCGAAATAGTCAACAAGTCATGGCATCAGTCCCTCGATTTTACTCACGCGATGCTGGCACCATTGCCCGGGAGTGGAGGTGCCCATCGGCTGAACGCGTGGTCAGCATTGCCGTTTGCGTGGCTTTGATGATCTCCTTGAAGCCTAAATGAAGATCTCAAATCATGTGTGCCTTCACTTAATGTGGTACACCGTTACCACTTATTTTTTCTTGGGGAGTGTGATTGTGGTTTTCAGCTTTGGCAACATACGGATCGAGTGAATGAGACATGGCGTATTAAATGAAGAATTTGTTCTTTTGGATGAAATGCGGATGTGGGAGCTGCAAAAGCAATATCTCGTAGCCAGTTCCATTATATAGCAGATTCGTTTGTACTGACGTCGCATTACCCCATGGTATGACATCATGATGACCATTGAGACATTTACTATAACGAAAATGTTGTGCATATTTCTGTCGTCTGACTGCTATTTGCGAGCACTTCGCCCAAGTTTTAGAAAATGCTAGATGCATGATGGAAGGTAATATATGAGGAACGGAAACTCTTGAAATTCTTTAAGGCCCTTGCGGATTATTTATTATATGCATGGTTATAAATGCATCTTAAATATTTTGGTGTATTTTGAATAGGCATCACAGGATTCAAGTGGGAAGACACAGGTTGAAGGTCTTGCAAAGGTCTGATTTCATCTTTGTTGGCACTCAGTTAGCGAACGGCGGCCGAGCAGAGTTCCTATCGCCGCCATCTAAGCGAAAGCCCGTGAGAAGTCAAATACGCCCAGCATTTTTTTGCGATAGAAAGATACATGAACCCGGTATATATCGGGTTCAATAGGAACACGGCGGAGGCGAGACTTCTTCCACGAAGAAGCACACGAGCAAGAATGAGAAGCTTGAGTCTACGGCGACATTAGTTGACGATAACTCAGTGTCGCATAAAAAAAGACTGCCCAACTGACCGGAGCATTTTTCCATTTAACATAGACAGATTAAGATATAGCTTATCTTCAAGCCATACTTCAAAAGAAGATTCTCGTTAAAGAGGGAACAAAGGGAACAACCTACAACCAAGAGAAATAAATTACCTCTGCATTACAGAGTGATGCTAGTTGCAACCCCCGTTTGTGAGTATACAGGTTGGATGGTGACGAAAATCTCGTACTTGAGTCGTAAAGCAAAGACGGAGAGGATTTCCACAATTTCGAGAGGATCCTTTACAAAAATTTTACACTTTTGTTATTTCCTATCCACACCTACCAGCCTGACTCAGCACCAGTTATATCGGGGTTAGCTCACGGCAGCTATATAGCAAGACATCTTGTGATTGTAACAGGAATATTCCAAGGAGAAGAATTTGCCTAGGGGATGATGCATTGATCAGACCATGTGAAATGTGCGAGAATGATTACTGGCTGAGGGACAAAAGCGCAAGCGGCTTCACGTAGGTGAATCAGACATCGGCTTCTGCGCAGTCGATGAATCTGCACGACTTGCATCATTCCAATCTTGGCCACAGCATTATCTTTCATACTGGATACATCTCCCATTGCGTGGGCGTGCTATCCAAAGCAATACAAACTCCCACCCTATGAGGGGCGAACCACGCTAACATAAGACGTACATAAACGGGGCTCCTGGGGCTGGAGGAGTTTGCGTTGGAGTGCAACTGCAATCGATGCCAAAAAGCTTGAAACAGTCGATCGGTGAATTGAACGGAAATTAACGGAACCTATCAGCTCAGCAGACGGAAGATGTTTTGGTCATTAGTCGCCGAAGAAGTCGATATAAGTTAATGAATACTATGCAAAGGCCGTACTGCGATCTTGTGAGTGTTGACTGCAGTATGAACCGGGGGTCCCTTTACATAGATGTGATAACTGTGCAAGTGATGATGAAAGTGAGTAGTTCCGTCTGGCCAAAAGGAGTCTGGCAGATTGAGGGCGACCCAAGTCTCAGCAATTTCCACATGGTTCCTGCACAATCGGCATGGGTTGTTGTTGAAGTGACCCAATGAAGGAGAAACCGCGTAGCAAACGCGCGCGGATTTATTGCGAACACTCGGAAATATATAAGTACAACGTAAATAATAATATAACTAAAAAGAGTAACTAAAATGGAGTGGAGTA